>CANXYI010958283.1:0-17780 GCA_948208565.1 Hura crepitans | reverse complement strand
AGCCATAAAAATTAAAATAAACACATTCATACACCTTAAGATTGGTTTTGAGTCATTCGACCTTGTTATGTCCATATGTCACATATTAGTGCCATTTAACATACAAAACCAATTTATGCATTTTTGAGTCATTTTTAATTATTTAACTTATACCCATATTAATAAGACAACTAATAAAGGGTGGATAATGGAATTACTTAGGCCCAAAGGCACTTGTACCTATAGGTATGTGTACTTAGGCCTGAAGGCTCTCACATCCATATATTCATTAACTTAGGCCCGAAGGCTCTCACATCCGTAGATGCATAACACTTAGGTCTAAAGGCTCTTATACCCTTTAAGAACATCAATCTTAGGCCTAAAGGGTCTCATACCCATTGGCACATAATCTTAGGCCTAAAGGTTCTCACATACTCATATGCATAATCAAACTTAGGCCCGAAGCTCTCATTCCTATCAGTAAGTAAATCAATAACCCGCAGGTCTCATACCAGAAGGTATGATAGCAGCTGCTATAATCCTAGTTAACCTATCAACCTATCTAAACTAGGTTGTTTAACTATATAGGCATCATTAAATTTGTCATTATGTGTCAAATTAACCATTTTCACCTTTTTGTAATATAATGTTAATTAAAAACACCATTGGCCTCATCGCACCTTTGCATTGCCTACACATACACAATTGGCCAACTTAAGCCTATTGATGTCCATTACGCCTGTAGGATCCATTTTCAAGGTGTATTAGCATCAAAACACAACAACATATCAATATGTAACATAAAAAAACAAATATCGACTCAAACAATTTCATGGCATTTTCTAATATTTACCTTTAAATGGTCATACATTGCCTTATCATGCATTTCTAACACATGCATATCCATTATCTATCAAAAAGCTATTTTTAGCATATTAGCACATTGCATTCATGCACATATGATATTTCCACATCAATAAGAACATGCGCACACACATTATGGTACTTATCATTTTAAGTATGCATAATGGCACACATTTGTGTATCAAGTAATTTCATGGCATTTTATTATACATTACATCCATTATACATGTTCTAATCATACAATAACCATATACATGCAGTTTTAGTCATACGACATACACTCATGACATACTTGATTTCAACCTACATAAAGCATTCCCACAAATTTCTAGCATTCTTATAATTCCATCATTTATAAACATACTAAACCATCATATTTAATGCATTTAATCTTTCCATTTATCATAAATTACAATCATAACATTTATTTCATTTTTATACATTTAACACCATTTATTACTATTATAAACATAAAGCAAATAACACATTAAATGCAACTTTGAGGCAAATTAAAGTGATTACACATACCCAACAAGGTCGTATAGGACACCCAAAGTCGGCGTAGGCTTTCTCCTTGCTTCGGGAGGCTTAAGTTGTCATTTCGCCTATAAATATAAAAGGGTACAAAAATAAAAAATTAATATAAAATAATGTAAATGTTTGAAATATATTTCGAGCCTATATATGTGCTCTACAACACCCAAGGAACCCATGAAAAATAAATTTTACAAAAAAAGAAAACCCGAGAGAGAGGATGTTAATATTCACCTCAAGATTCTTCTCGATTTCTCTCCCTAAATACTCCACCATTCCTAAAGATTTTAGTGTCTAGGGACTCATCTTGGGACGCTCTTCGATTCGGGTACAATCTCATGAAGTGGGTTGGCTTAAGGAAGGAGAAATCAAAGAAGAAAGGGAGAGAGAGGAGCAGGCAGATTTTAGTGGAGGGAGTGGAGGATGGGAGGTTATGGCATGTGTGGAAAGAATTTAATTCTTTCCCCTTTTATACTTTTCCAAAAATAATTTTTCCTCCCTTTTGAAAATTATTATAATCAATAAAAAATTCAATTTTACCCCATTTTCATCCCCAAAATTCCATTAATCCAATCCTTAAATTCTCCTAAAATTTCAAGCCTAAATTTTGACAATAACCCGAAAAATTAATACATTTTATCACCCAAAAATTAGGTAAAAAATAGTTCTCGAACTCAAAGAATTTTTATTCCAAAGCCATTAGACTATTCAAAATATTTGAGCATTAGGTTGTAATATTTTTGGATTATTTTAAGCAACTTTTATTTATTTTATGGTTCAGCTTTGCCTATGACACTATTCACAAGACACTACTTTAAAATCTTAATTAGCTTTTTTAACCATCCAAACAACTTCGGAATGGCTTCAAACTTTGGCCAAACTTCTCTTGTAATTAATACTTCCCATTGGTATGCTTAGCATAACTCAGGTTTCGAGAAGCACTATTCATCTTGGGAAGTACTATTCACGAGAGTCATGGTCGTTACAGTCATCACCATAGAGGGCCTGGGGCCTACAACAATCAAACAAGCCAAATATTTATATCACACTACAAATCCATTAATACATTAGGCTCATGATATACATATATTCAGTAATTGGCTAGCTAAGCCCAACACCATACATATATACACATGAGTGCCAAATAAAAACCATCGAAAGTATATAATGATATCTTAAAATATTTAAACAGCTACACTACAAAAGACACTGAGGCTAGACAACTACTTTATCATAGACCTGTACATTGGACACCTACATGCTGAGTATATAACTCAATGCTAGATTTGATACATTAAAAGCATGTCATGCAGTCACATATGCTCTACACAATCAACCATCTTTCATGTGATATACCAAAATTATTATTTTATCCAGTTAATTATAATACTAGCCTTCATTTTATATACATTTTCTATTCAGCATCTATAGTTATTATGCATAATATTCATTTTTATCTTCAACCCCAAACTAGAAAGATAACACTTTAAAGCACTAGATTACAAGGGAAATTAAGATTGTGTAGTGGCCCATATTTTTTACCACGATGGCTACATCTGCTTAGTGCAGTGGCCCTACCTTAGAATTGTTGTGGCTACACCCACATAGTGTAGTGGCCTATCTTAAGACCTCGATAGTTGCACCTACCCTACATAGTGTAATGGACCTCATCATGACCACCATGGCTAAACCTACATAGAGCAATGGTCTATATCAAGACCTTAGTGGCTGTTCCCACCTAGTGTAGTGGTCCCATCTTAGAACCACCATAGCTGGAGCCACATAGTGTAGTGGTCAATGCCTCAAACTTGGTAGCCACACCTACCATCATAATCATAGCCTCAAAGGCACAATATCTCTAGTAGCTACTAGTCTGTAGTTAACTGGTCAACCTATCTAGTGGGTGTCTAACTACTGGGCCAACTGTCTATTAATTATTTTTATTTATTTACTGTTCATTTATTTTATTTATTTCCATATTATTATGACAAAGTTATAGCAAATTACATCTACTTATTCTCACTAGATAGTTATAAGTCATTTTCTTCACAAGACAATTATAGGTCACTTTATGTAAATGTTACTATTTATTTGGTCACTTTTCACTATTCATTTGGTCATTTCCTTATTTTTCTTATGGCATTTTTCCTCATATTGCAAACCATATCACTTTTTATCTTCTCCATTTTCCATTTATCATGGACTACTTTTATCATTATCATGATCCAGCCATTGGATACTAACAATTATATTTATTTAATTACATGTTTCTTTAGATATTAACAATTACCATTTATCCACCAATTTTAGGTACATTTCCCATTTGTGTTATTACATTCCATATTATGACATAATCAATATGGTATTCATATATCTATTATTACATGTTCATTTCCCACATTTCATGGCATATACATTTTATACATCTCATTTTACATCATCTCACCTAATCATCATATACTACAATCATGCACATGCCATGACATATATGACATACATTTGGCCATACATGCATCACATGTATACACATGCTAATTACATCTTAAAAACATCCTTATCATCATTTTATCATCTAATTAACATTATGGCATGCTTACTATATTAAAACAAATGCACATATGTACATTCTAACACTTTCATACACGTCATTATGCATGAACACATACTCACACTTCATGGCATGCTTCAATTACATCAAATCCAAATACCTAAGGTTGATTTCCACCTATCTTCACCACTTTATGGCCTTAAAACCTTTGGTTCTTCACTAGCTCTCCTCTCACCTACATATTTAACCTAGAACTTAGAAAATTCATATAAAATTCTATGAAGTTCCAAATCAAAATCTCTAAATGTTATTTTTCTTAGAATTAATATAAAACAAAAATAAAAACTAAGAAAAGAACACTTACACCCAAAAATGTCATTATTCGCTCTATATCCATAACTTCTATTTGAGAGCTTATTTTTTTATTTTTGTCACTTAGGATGTTCTAGGGGTCATAGAGGTTAATTCCTATATAAATTATTTAAGGTTTGATTTAAATTTGATGTAGGAAATTGAAGAAAATGGTGGAGGACTTCTCTTAGCGTGTGGCATCAGTTTTGGTGGGAAAGAAGGTTAAAGATGGCTTTTTTGTCACACATGTAGCCTTCCCACATGTTTAAAGGCTTATATATTAAGTGGTGGCATGGTTAGATTGTGACATTGGTGATCTAACGGCCCAAATAAACCCATTTTTGCCTTAAACATTAAAAAGTTTTAAAAATTCTTTTGTGCTTTTAAAAATAATCACTTTTGTTCTAAAAATCCTCCTTTATACTCACTTAAGGCCATATAAAATTTTAGGTTCAAATTCCAAAGGCAAGTAGGTGTAGTGTTCACTCATTATAATAATAAATTTCGTAAAAATATCAAACGATCTCAAAAAATTAAAATTCGTTCACCAAGGAACTCAATGGAATTTTCGACAGGTATCATATTTTCGAGTTTGTTTAATCACATCTTAGGTCTTTTCTAGCACAGTCCCATTTAAAGTTACTATTCACTTATTTACTGCCTAAAATGAATTATTGGTTTTGCTAAAATTTTAAATTATTTCATTTTCACCATTTTTTGGCCCGTCAAAGTTTTATGACTAGTGCATAACTCCATTAGCCTTACAAAGGTATCTTGGCTTCCCCAAAACACTATTTAAGCTTTAGAGGTACTATTCATGAAACCTTGATTTACGGGCATTACAATTCTTCCCCTTTTAAGGATTTTTTTCCTAAAAATTACTTGATGTGAACAACTATAGGTATTGAGCCTTCATCTACTCCTTGCTCTCCCAAGTGGGCTCTTCAGCTTTATGATGTCTCCATAACACTTTTACTAATTGAATGGACTTATTTCTTAATTGCTTGACCTCTCTGGCTAAAATCTACACTAGCTCCTCTTCATAAGTTAAGTATGCTTATACTTGAATATCCTCTCCTAGTACCATATGGGATAGATTAGATCTATATCGCCTCAGCAATGCAATGTGGAGCACGTCATGAATCTATGATAACTTAGGTGGTAAAGCTAGCCTATATGCCAAAAGTCCCATATGTTCTATAACTTTATATGGGCCAATGAATCTAGGACCGAGCTTTCATTTCTTGCTAAACCTGAGTACCTTTTTGCATGGTGCTACTTTTAAGTACACTTTTTCACCTACTTCATACTGGATATCCCTTCATTTTAGGTCTACATAAGATTTCTAGTGATATGTTGTAGCCTTTAACCTTTCTCTTATAACCTTGACCTTCTCTTCTGCATCTTTGATCAAATATGACCCCATAATCTTACCTTCACCTATTTCACTCTAGTAAAGAGGAGTCCTGTATCTTTTACCATATAAGGCTTCAAATAGTGCCATACCTAAGCTAGCTTGATGACTATTATTACATGCAAACTCATCTAAAGACAAATGCTAGTCCTAGTTTCCTTTAAACTCTATAGCCCAATTGCGTAACATATCTTTTAGTACCTGTATCACCCATTTTGATTGCCCATCTATCTACGGGTGAAAGGCTGTACTGTACATCGATCGGGTACCAAAGGCTTCATGTAATTTCTTCCAAAGTCTAGAAGTAAATTAGAGGCCTCTATAAAAAATGATGGCTACTGGTACTTTATACAATCTTACAATCTCATCGATTTACAATTGTGCTAGCTTATCCAAAGAACAACCCATCTTTACTAGGATAAAATGAGTTATCTTGGTCAATCTACCCACTATTACCCATACAATATTACATTTACTCTGGGTCATTGATAGTTCTATCACAAAATCTATAATTACTTTCTCCTATTTACATTTTGGTACTACTATTAGATGTAGCAATCCAAAAGATACTTGATGTTCCATTTTAACTTATTGGCATGTCAAACACCTAGCCACGCATTTAGCCATATCACGTTTCATTCTTGGCCACAGATAATGAGGCTTTAAATCTAGGTACATATTTATACTTCCTGGATGCATAGAGTAAGGAGCTTCATATGCCTCCTTTAATATTTGAGTTCTCAACTCATCTATGTCAGAAACACACAATTTGCCATTATAATACAAACATTTATCATCTCCCAATTCAAACTCTGTGGTCCTCCCCTCTTCAACTTTTCTTATAATTTGAGCTAGAAATTCATCCCCACATATGCCTCCTTTATTAGCTACTTGAAATCTAGCTTGATCTGCAGTTCAGCTAAGATGGCATTTTTTTCTATATATTCTATCCTAACATTCGTTATCCTTATAGTTGCCATGAATTTTTGGCCCAACATATCAACAACCACATTACTTTTCCCAGAATGGTAATTTATAAAGCAGTCATAATCCTTTATCAATTTTAACCATCGTTGATGCCTTAAATTTAACTCCTTTTTGTGTAAAGAGGTATTTTAAACTCTTATGGTCCATGTAGATATAACATTTCTCACTATATAGGTAATGTCTCCAAATTTTCAATGCCTAGACAATAGTGGCCAATTCCAAATCATGAGTAGGATAATTCATTTCTTGAAGTTTTAACTATCTAAAGGCATAAGCAATCACTTTTCCTTCTTATATTAATACACAACTATGTCCTTTATAGGAGACATCACTGTAAACAACAAAAGTCTTTCCCCTATTCTGGTTAAGTGTGCATAAGGGCTTTAATCAATATTGTCTTTAATATGTCAAAGCTTTTTTGACATTTCTCATAGAATTCAAATCTTACACACAAGCTAGTCAATGGTGCTACAATCATGGAAAAACCCTTCGTACATCTTTTGTATTATCCAGCTAGTCCTAGGAAGCTTCTTATTTTAGTTACATTCCTAGGAGGTTTCCACTCGAGCACTGCTTTCACTTTATTAGGATCCACCCTAATGCCTTCTACTGAAGCTATGTAACTAAAAGGCTACTTCTTTTAACCAAAACTTACATTTACTCAACTTAGCAAACAATTATTTCTCCCTTAAGGCTTACAACACAATTATGAGGTGTTATTCATGTTCCTCTTGAGTCTTAGATTAGACCAGTATATCATCAATAAATATTACCACAAACTATTCTAAATAGGATTTAAAAATCCTATTTATCAGGTCCATAAAAGTGGCTATAGAATTAGTGAGTCTAAAAGGCATCACTAGGAACTCATAGTGCTCGTATCTAGTTCTAAATGCAATTTTATGTATGTCAGACTCTTTAACCCATAATTGATGGTATCTCAATCTCAAGTCAATCTTAAGAAATACATTGGAACCTCTTATATTGTTTAAAATATTGTCAATCCTAGGCAACATATATTTATTCTTTACCGTCACTTTATTCAGTTGTCTATAGTCTATGCATAACTGAAGCGACCCACCTTTCTTCTTCACAAATAACATGGGTGCTCCCTAAGGTGAGGTGCTCAGTCTAGTAAACCCTTTATTCAATAATTCCTGCAACTGTACCTATAATTCTTTCAACTTTGCAGGTGCCACCTAATATGGAGTGAGGCATATCGAACTTGTACCGAAATACATTTCATTCTTAAAATCTAACTCCCGTTATTGAGGCAATCTTGGTAATTCTTTTAGAAATATGTCTAAGAATTCTAACACCACTAGAATTTGATCAAGACTAGGCATGGAGTGGTTGGTATCAACTACATAGGCTAGATAAGCTTTACATCCCTTACTGATGAGCTGTCTTATTGTAATAGATGATATAACATTCACCAAGGTATTTTTCTCACCCATAACTATCACTTCAATTCCCTTAGATGTCTTGAGTGAAAGCCTCTTCTATTTATAATCAACTATAGTATGATGTTTTGACAATTAATCCATACCTAAAATAATTTCAAGATTATAGAAATGTAATTCAATAAGGTCTGCAAGGAATAGTAGATCCTAAATCACCAGAGAAAAGTGTTTATATATGTTGTTTACTGTCAGACTCTATCTAGTGGGATTACTAACTTGAATATCTAAGCCTATAGTTTCTAGTTCTAAACATATGTCTTTCACTTTTATAATGCATATATATGAATGAGTTAACCTAGGGTCTATTAAAGATAACACTAGTGTATTAAATAAATAAAGTGTATCGGCTATCATGTCAGGAGCTTCTGCCCTTTCTCGAGCTCTAGCCATTGGTCGAGTTCTCTAGCTACCACTTAGCTGATCATCTTTAGTTTATATCTATCCTCTACCCTATGGTGGTGCTATGGATGCCTTTATTGGGTCTACTTCTTTAGCCCTCCATGAGTAATCTCTCTAATAATGATCTTTGGCCCTACAGATGAAGCACTTTCATCCTCCAACTAGCTTGTATCTCCCTAGTGCCTTCTATGATAGGTCTCACATGTCTAAGGTACACCCCTAGCTACTCATGCTAAAGTGTTGGAGGCCTGTTATAGAGGTCAAGGCCTAAATGTCGAAACATGTCCCAACCTCTATGGCTAGGCCTATCTCAAAGGTTGTTATAGTAACTGAGACTGAGGTTGGAACTCTCTATGTCTCTTGCCAGTCCTAGGTAATGTACTAGTCTGGCCTGCTGTAAATGGTCTCTTCTTCTGGAATAGCTCTTTCTTCTCCTGCTATGTCATAGGCAACCGCCACCAAATTTGGAAAATCTCTAATCTTGGAGGTGGTTATCTGCATCCACAATTCCATAGTAAGGCATTTCTAGAACCTTTTACATCTCTCTTCCACTATATCTTCAGCATATCTACATAATCTAGCAAAGTTTTTCTCATACTCGGCTATAGATTTTCTACTCTATTTCAAGTCAAGAAACTCATGTCTCCTCTTGTCCTTGTAGGATTCAGGGATATACATCTTCCTAAACTCTTTTAGAAACCAATCCCATGTCACCTTATCTATAGCAGCTTTCCTCCTTTTCGTGATGTCCCACTAATGGTAAGCTTCTTCCTAGAGTAATGAAGTTGTGCATTACTCTCATCTGCCATGTAGTCTAATAGCTCCAATATCCTCAGGGTCATCTCTAACTAGTACTCTACCTTAGATGCATCATCCTACTTGGTGCCAAGAAAATCTATAGCTCTTATTTTCTTGACCCTCTTTAAATTTGTCTTTTGCATTTATGCTGGTGGTAAAGGAGGTAATACATGAGGTGGTGGAACTGCTATAGATGTATGCCTTAAAAATTTCACTATCTATTACTATGAGGTTAGTGAGGCCTAAGTCTGAGGTTGCACTTGCTACTGTGGCTGGTGTGTAGCATCACTAGGCTTTGGAGTGGCCGCACTGAACTCAGGTCCATTGATGGTGGTAGGAGGATGGCTGGCTACCTCTTTTCCTCTATCTGGTAGAACCTATTCATTGATATTGTCACTATAAAAATAACAACCTATTAGCCTCATACAGTGTAGCTTTATCAAAATCACAGAACCTTAGACATTGGCACTTATGTATACTAGGTGTAAAAACACTTAAACTTACTCTAATACCACCAAATGTAACACCTCTACCTATTCCAAAAGGAACTAGGCAAGGAATGCTACTTCCCACTAGTCACCCCTCCTTCAATTGCTTCGGGGCTCATTCATTTAACACTTATGTCATCAGTTAATTTATGTACCATGCATGTATTTTCGTTAATCTTTCCATATTGTCCTCCTATGCTAATTATTTGCATATGATAAAAACATATTTTTATTCGATAAAAATATATTTTATGACAATTGTTCATTTTATGGAAATTTGGGTAGCATAACGAGTACCCGGGCGACCAATCCTAAAATATATGCCTGCAAAACCCAATTCTAATATTATACTCAATTTCCCATCATCTCCTAGACCTTTTTGGTCCTCCAATTCACATATCATTATACCATAGCACAAAGTCATCACCACATAGGGCCTAAGGCCCACAACAATCAGATAAGCCAAATATTTATATCACACTAGTTATACATTAATACATCAAGCTCATAATTTACATACATTCATTACCTAGCTAGCTATGCCTAAACCCATACATATATACACATGAGTGCCAAATAAAAACAATCAAAAGTACATAATGATACCCTTAAATATTTGAACAGCTACACTGTAAAAGACACTAAGGGCGACTAAGTACTTTATCACAAAACTGCACATCGAACACTTACATGTTGAGTATATAACTCATTGGTGGATTTAATGCAATAAAAGCATGTCATGTAGTCAAATGTGCTCCACATAATCAACCATCTATCATGCAGTATACCAAAGTAGTATTATTAAAATAATATTCAATTATTATTCTATCTAGTTCATTATATTACTAGTCTTCAATTATAGCCTTCATTTTATATACATTTTCCATTCAGTATCTATAATTATTATGCATAATATTCATTTTTATCTTCAGGCCCAAACTAGAAAGATGACACTTTAAAACACTAGATTACAAGGGAAATCTAGATTGTGTAGTGACTTATATTTTGGATCCCGACGGCTACAGCTACTTAGCATAGTGGCCCTATCTCAAAACTAATGTGGTTGTACACATATTGTGCAGTGGTATATCTTAAGACCTCAGTAGCTACACTTACCCTATACAGTGTAGTGGCCCTCATTAAGATCACCGTGGCTACACCCATATAGTGTAGTGGACTACGAGACCTCAGTAACTGTACCTGCCTAGTGTAATGGTCCCATCTTGGAACCATTATGGTTGCACCCATTTAGCAGTGGTTAATGTCTCAACCTCTATGGCTATACCCGCCATCATAATCATAGCCTTAGATGCACAGTATCTCTAGCAGTTGTTAATCTCTAATTGACTAATCAACCCATCCAGTGGGTGTCTAACTAATGGGACAACTGTCCATTAATTATTTTTATTTATTTACATTTATTTTATTTATTTCTATACTATTAAGACATAGTTATCAGTCAATTACATTTGCTCATTTTTACTAGACAATTATAAGTCATTTTCTTCATTAGATAGTTATAGGTCACTTTACGTAAATATTACTATTCATTTGGTCACTTTTCAATATTTATTTAGTCATTTTCTTATTTTTCTCATGGCATTTTTCCTTATATTGCAAACCATATCACTTTTTATCATGTCCAATTCCCATTCATCATGAACTTCTTTCATCATTATCATGATCCAGCCATTACATACTAACAATTATATTCATTCAATTACATATTTCTTTATATGTTAACACTTACCATTTATTCACCCATTTTATGTACATTTCCCATTTGCATTATTACTTTCCATATTATGACATAATCAATATGGTATTCATATATTTATCATTACATGTTCATTTCCCACATTTCATGGCATATACATATTATACATCCTATTTTACATCATCTCACCTAGTTATCATGTACCATACAAGTATGCATATGCCATGACATAATTTGGCCATACAGGCATCACATGTATACATATGTTAATTACATCTAAAACACATCCTTATCATTATTTTATCATCTAATTAACATTATGGCATATTTATTACATTAAAAAACATGCACATATGTATAGTTTAATGGTTCCATATTGATTATTATGCGTGAAAACATACTCACACATCATGGCATGCATTAATTACATTAAATCCACATACCTAGGTTGATTTCCACCTTTTTTCACTACTTTATGGACTTGGAACCATTGGTTCTTCACTAGCTCTCCTCTCACCTGCATATGTAACCTAGAACTTAGAAAATCCATATATAATTCTACAAAGCTCCAAATCAAAATCTCCAAATATGGTTTTTCTTAGAATTAACTTGAAACAAAAATATAAGCTAAAAAAGAACACTTATACCTAAAAATGTCACTATTCACTTTATATCTATAACTTCAATTTAAGAGCTTATTTTTGAGTTTTCTCATTTGAAATATGTTCTAGGGTTCATAAAGGTTAAATCCTACATAAATTATGGATGGTTTGGTGTAGAATTGGTGTAGGAAATTGAAGAAAATTGTGGAGGACTTCTCTTGGTGTGTGACATCAGTTTCGATGGGGTAGAAGGTTGAAAATGGCTTTTTGTCATACTTATGCCTTCCCACATTTGTAAAGGCTTATAAATTAAGTGGTGGCATGGTTAGATCATGACACATGGTGATCTAACAACCTATATAAACCCATTTTTGCCTTAAACTTAAGAAAATTTTAAAAATTCATATGTGCTTTTAAAAATAATCACTTTTATTCTAAAAATCCTCAATCATACTCACTTAGGGCCACATAAAATTTTAGGTTCAAATTCCAAAGGCAAGTAGTTGTACTATTCACTTGCTATAATAATACATTCTAAAAAAAGTTCCTTCACTAATTAACTCATTAGAATTTTGACCTTCACGGTGTCCTATTTTCAAGTTTGTCTGAGAACATCTCGGGTCATTTTCGACTTAGTCCCATTTAAGGTTACTATTCATATATTTATTGCCTAAAATAAATTATCGGTATTGCAAAATTTTTAAATTATTTTATTTTCACCATTTTTGGGCTAATTAAAGTTTTATGACTAGTATATAGCTCCTTATCCCTTACAAAGGTATCTCGGCTTCCCCAAAATACTATTTAAGTCTCAAATGTACTATTCATAAAACCTCAATTTATAAGCATTACATAGCTACCAAAGTTCAATGTCAGAAATTGTACGATAGTACAGGTACAACTATTAAGGTTCAATAGGAGCCACTGTACAAAGGGGTAAGTGCATCTATCGAGGTCCAAAATATAGGCCACTGTATAATTTTTCATTTTCATTGTCTAGTGTCCTTAGGTGTAGCCTATCAATATAGGCCATATTAAATCTAAGTCATATTATGAGAAATTTAACTATGTTATGAAATGATAGTGATTCATTTGTAAGAATGAAAATATATCAACTTAACATGTGCATTGCTATATATAATCTGTAATTGTTTATTAAACACTTGAAATATTGCATATTATCTATAATTGCATGATTACATCTATGAGTGTGCACATGTATATTATGTTTCTCAAGTTCACCATTGATTTATACTCAGCGTATCTATGTTTTGATATGAAGGTAGAAGATAGGAAAAGCACATAAAGAGTCGAGCCTCTTTAGCTAAAGTATTTGTTTAAGGTATAGTTCTCTATTTATTTTTAGTCTTTAATTAAGTGTGTGTACTCATGTGTAGCTAGAATATAAGTATGGGTAGTATAATTTAAAGAGGAATGTTGTCATAACTTATAACATGTAAATGATAATAGAAAATCAAGAATAAATATATTTCTATAATGATGTTTATTTATAACTATTGTTGTCTATTATTTCTATTTTATGATAAGTTTGAGACCTTGTGATGCTTATGATGGCTGTGATACAAGTGAAATCATTTTATAATGGTGAATGCTTAATAGAGAGGACCAGATGGGTCTATATGGATGTGAAATGATGAGTGATGTATATATAGAAGTGTGATTTTCTTTATATGAAAAATTTTTGGTTTTTAACCTGAGTAGCTGTTATGCTGTCTAATTTTCTGTAAGATTTGTTTCAAATTAAATGAAAGTTTTTAGTAGTGTATTATGACTTATATGATGACAATATAATGAAAGATCTAAAAAATAATAGTCTAATATCTTAATTATAGTAAAATTATTAAGTGTTAAATGAATGAAAGTTAAGAGCAAATTTTAAGATAAGTGGCCATATGGGAAGTAGCATTTTTATCGAGTTTCTTCATGATTTGGTGAAGGATGTTACATTAAGTGGTATTAAAGCCTAGGTTAGGCATTCCTAGGCATAGTATACATGAGTACACTTGTCTAAAGTCTGTACCCCACTTATGCTACACTATATGTGGATTGGATGTAATTCATGCATGTCATGATATATGTGCATAGTTGATGGAATAAAGCCTATGTGCATGTGTTGTATGAAAGAAATGCAGGTACATGGGTGTATGGCATGTATGGGACATATATTTATGCTATAGATTAGGCTTGTAAAATGTTTGTAATGTAAAGTTAAGGAAAAGAAATAAGGCATGATGAATATATGCAGTCAATGATAAAATGAGATAATATATTAGGATATATGTAAAGTGTATTAAAGCGTGAAATTGATGGCATAAAAGCATGGGATTAATAGATCTAGGACTTATACATTCATATATATGTACTACATAAGCATGGGATAGGGGATTAGAGATTGAACCTATAAATGTAGACATCGTAGTCAGTAATTTGATTGGATAAAGTGTGGCAGTGAATTGAGTGCATAGGTGCTATTCTCTTATGATCTGAGATATAATGTTTCAAATTGACCTTATTAAACTTTTGTTCCATGAGTTAGATGTTATTTTAGGCATGGATTGGGTGTCTAAACATCGAGTAATGGTTGATTATGAACAAAAAAAAGCTTACCCTTTAGATAGTCAAGGGAAGTGATGTGATAGTTTATAGTGAGAGACATTCCTTGACTAATATGACTTTAGCTGTAATAGTAAGGCAACTCATTTGGAAGTGATGTGAAGTTTATCTTGCTTATGTCATTGATACCAATAATCCTACTCCAAGTGTTGATCAGATACCTATTGTATTGGACTTTTTTTGATGTCTTTCTTGATGAACTTTTAGGATTGCCACCACACCATCAAGTAGAGTATTGAGATTGAGGTGTATCTTGGTACTACTCCGATGTCCATTACACTGTACTAGATAGCACTTGTAGAATTGAAAGAGTTGAAAGTGCAATTACAAGAACTACTAGAAAAAGGTTTTATTAGACCGAGTGCTTTTCCATAGGGAGCACCTGTGTTAGTTGTGAAGAAGAAAGATGGTTTGCTTAAATTATGTATTGACTATAGTTAATTGAATAAGGTGATAGTTAAGAACAAGTATCCACTGCTTAGAATCGATGGTTTGTTTAATCAGGTCAAAAGAGCTAATATGTTCTCAAAGATTGATTTGAAATTAGGTTATCACTAATTGAGGATTAAAGAATCTAAAATTTCAAAAATTGCATTCAGAACTAGATAAGAGCATTATAAGTTTCTAGTGATGCCATTTGCGCTCATTAATACCCTGATAGCTTTTATGGATACCATGAATAAAATTTCAAAACCTTTCTTGGACTAGTTTATTATGGTCTTTATTGATGACATTTTAATGTATTCCAAGAGTAATGAAGAACATGAGCAACACTTAAGAATCATAATGAAGACATAGAGAGAAAAGCAGTTGTATGCAAAGCTAAGTAAGTGTGATTTCTGGTTGATAGAGGTAGCCTTATTAGGCTATATTACATCGATAGATGGAATTAGAGTTGATCTAAGTAAAGTAAGAGCTGTGATAGACTAGAAGCCTCTTAGGAATGTGATAGAGATCTATGGTTTCCTAGGATTGGCAAGATATTACAAAAGATTTGTGAATGGATTTTCTATGATTGCAACACCACTCACAAGACTATTGAGAAAATATGTGAAATTTGTCTTAAATGACAAGTGCTAGACAAATTTTTATAGAGTTAAGGTGATGTTAACTAAAGTGCCTATTCTTACATAGCCTGACAAGGTAAAAACTTTGTGATATATAGTGATGCCTTACATAATGGCCTTGGGTGTGTACTGATGCAAAAGAGTAAAGTGATAGCTTATGCCTTAAGATAATTGAAGTGGCATAAGTGAAATTAGCCAACACATGATCTGGAATTTGCAATAATAGTGTTTGCTTTGAAGGCATGGAGACATTATTTGTATTATGAGAGGTGCTACATTTACACTGATCATAAGAGTTTGAAGTACCTTCATATGTAGAAAGAATTGAATTTGAGACAATGACATTAGATGCAGTTGATAAAGGATTACAACTATTTGATTGACTACCATCCAAGAAAAGCAAATATAGTTATAGATGCTTTCAGTAAGAAGTTTATTCCTACTATGAAATCTATGAATACTAGAGCAGAATATACTCTAGATGATGCTATCTTAGCAGAGTTGCAACTAAAACCTAATTTTTGGTAGCAAGTGAAATAACCACAGAAATGAGATGAGTAGCTTATACAGTTGATAATTAAAATTAAAGAGGGGAAGATCACTGGCTTTAAGATTAAAAGAAGATGAATGTATGCATTACCAAGATAGATTTCTTATACCTGATGTTAATGAATTGAGAAAGTAAATATTATAAGTATATGAAGCTCTATATGTTATACATCTAAGGAGCATGAAAATGTACCTAGACTTGAAACCTTATTACTTGTGGTCAAGAATAAAGAGAGATATGGGAGATTATGTAGCAGAGTGTTTGACATGTCAACAAGTAAAGGCTGAGCATCAAGTTCCATTTAGATTGTTACATCCAATAGTAATACTAGAGTGGAAATGGGAGAAGAATACCATGGAATTTGTCATAAGATTGCTAATAACTAGATGTAAATGCGATCTTGTATGGGTTATAGTAGATAGATTGACAAAGATAGCTTATTTAATTCCAGTCAGAATGGACTATTTATTGAATAGGTTAGCATAGCTGTATATAGATGAGATTTTTAGATTACATGGAGTGCTAGTAACCATAACATGAAATAGGGATCCTCGTTTTACTTCCAAATTCTGGAAGAAGTTACAAGATACATTAGGAACTCGATTAGCCTTCAGTATAGTTTTCCATCTATAAACTGATGAACAGTTAGAGTAAGTGATATAAGTACTAAAGGAAATGTTACGTACTTGTATGATTGAGTTTAAAGGAAGCTGGGATTAATACCTATTACTAGCTGAGTTTACCTATAGCAATAGCTATCAAGCTAGTTTAGGTATGGCACCATATGAGGCATTGTATGTTAGACAGTACATGATACCACTTTGTTGGAGTAAAGCTAGTAAGAGTAAACTCATAGGACTAGATTTGATCAGGGATGTAGAAGAAAAAGTAAAAGTTATAAGATACAGATTGGAAACTATTATTGATTGACAAAAGTCATGTATTAATTTGAAAAGAAGAGATATTAAGTATAGATTGGTGATAGAGTGTTCTTAAAAGTGTCTCTATGGAAGAAAATCCATAGATTTGTCAAGAAAAGGAAATTGATACCAAGGTTTATCAGCCCATACGAGATTATAAAGCATGTAGGACTAGTGGCTTATCAGCTAGCATTGTCACAAGAGTTATAGCAAACACATGATGTATTCCATGTATCAATGTTGAGGTGGTATTAATTTCACCCTTCACATGTTATATCTTTAGAGGAAGTGTAAGTATAGCTAGATTTGACATTGGAGGAGTAATTAGTATAAGTGTTAGCTAGAGAAGTTAGAAAATTGAGAAACAAAACCACACCACTGTTAAAAGTGCTATGGAAGCACCATAACTTAGAAGAGATAATGTGGGAGAGCAAGGAATAAATGAAAGAGCAGTATCCACACCTA
>CANXYI010958191.1:0-14033 GCA_948208565.1 Hura crepitans | reverse complement strand
TTTCGATTAGTAGCATTGCTTCCATCTTATACACTAATGAGCAAGGTGTAGCATTTGTAGATATCCTGATAGTTGTTCTGTAGCCCTAGAGTGCAAATGGTAACATTTTTACTAATCTTTATAGGTAACCATCATCTTCTATAAAACTTTCTTGACATTTTTATTAGTCGCCTCTATTGCATTGTTGTCTTGAGGTCTGTATAGAGAAGATTTATGATGCTTAATCCTATTCTTTTGCAAAAGCTGCTTGTCTTGCCTTAAAATTGCACTCTATTATTTGATATAGCCTGTTGTGGCAACCCAAACCTATAGATGATATTTCTTTCTACAAATTTAGCCATTTGTTTTACCCTTAATTTATTGAAAGATTTAGCTTCTACCCACTCTGAAAAGTAGTCAAGTGCTACCACTATGTACTTTTGACCTCTTATTACAGATGGCTTTATCTCTCCAATTATGTCAATACCCCATGTAGAGAATAACCATGGAGAAGACAAATTGGCTAAATTGTTTGGGGGAAGATGACTTAGATTGCCATAAATCTAGCACTTGTGGCATTTCTTAATGAAGCTGCAACAATATGTTTCCATGGTTAGCCAGTAGTATCCCATTCTTATGATCTTATTTGCCAAGTTTCTCCCATTCATATATAGGCCACACACACCTTCATGTACTTCTGCCAATATTTTTTATACTTTTGTCTCATTAATACATTTGAGTTGTACACCATCAAATTGCCTTTTATACAGCATCCCTTGAAAAGAAATGAACTGAGCATATAACTTTCAAAAAACCTTCTTATCTTTTTTAGTTGCATGTTCTGGTATTCCCTAGTTTCTAAGTATGTTTGGATGTCATGATACAAAGGCAAGTCACTATTGGTTTCTTCCCTTGTAGTGCTCACTATGCTAGTGTATGTTGGAAACCTTAACTTACTGAAGTACATGGGTCTAGGCAAGTTTTTCTTGGTAAAGTCTGATACTAACATTAAAGTGGTAAAAACATCTACTACTTGATTATGTTCCCTTGGAATGTGATGAAAAATACATTAGTCGAATCCTTTAGACAAGTCTGTGAGTATTCTTATACACTTGCTCAGATTCTCATCCTTAACCTCTTAGTTGCCTTTCACTTGTTGTATCACTAATATGGAGTTCCCATATATGTTGATTGCCTTTACCTCTAGTTAGAATAAAGTTTCTAGGCCATAGATACATGATTGGTATTCGATGACATTATTGGTGGTTTGGAATTCAATTTCCTAGCAAAGAACATCTTTTCACCTTTCGGATTGATGATCAGCACACCAGCACCTACTCCTTTTTGTTTTACTACCCCATTAAAGAACACTTCCCATCCTTCTTGAGATATTGCCCTTAAGTATTCATCTAAAAACTTGAATTCTTCTTCCTTTTGATCAAGTTTTATGCTAGAAAGTCAACTACTGCTCAACCCTTAATTATTTTCTTAGCTACATAGGAGATGACGAATTCCTACAGTAATAAAATCCATCAACCCATTTTGCCTACTAGGGAAGGTGTAATTTATAGGTACCTCAGAGGATCATGCTTGGCTACCACCTCCACTTTATATGATTGAAAGAAGTGATATAGCTTTTTAAAGACCTAAATTATTCCTAAGCATATCTTTTCAACCTCTACATACTTCTGTTCATATGGGAGCAATTTCTTGCTCGAGTAATAGATTGCATACTCTACTCCAAATTCATCTGCTTGTGCAATGAGAGCCCCTATGGAGGTTTCTTCTACTACAAGGTATAGGATTAAAGATTTTCCTAGTTTAGGTGGTTTCAAGACAGAAGGCTTGGTTTGGTATTGTTTAATGGCTTTGAAGCCTTTTTGTTAATCATTATTCCTTTCACTTAGTTGTCTTTTGCGTAGAAGCTTAAATATGGGTTCACAAATGGACGTAAGTTTGGCTATGAACCTACTAATGTATTGCAATTTACCTAGGAATCCTCTTACCTCTTTTTCTATTTGAGGGATAGGTATTTCTAAGATTGCTTTCAATTTATCTGAATCTACTTTAATCTCATTCTTATTGACTATAAATCCTAATAGCTTTCCAGACATGAATCCGAAGACACATTTCTTAAGGTTGAGTCTCATATTGAATTGGTCTAACCTTTAGAAGAACTTTTCTAGTGCTTTGAAATGTCCTTCCCTTTATATGGACTTTACCATCATGTCATCCATGTAAACTTCTACTTTCTTGTGCATCATGTCATAAAAGAGCTTAGTTGCCATTTATTGTAATGTTGTACTTGCATTCTTTAGCCCAAAGGGTATTACCTTATAGCAATAAGTTCCCCACTCTATTATGAAGGTTGTCTTGCACTTGTCCATTATGTTTATGAGAATCTAGTTATACCCTGAGAATCCATCAATAAAGGAATACATGGCTGCACTATCCACTAATACATCTATGTGAGGTAAAGGGAAGTCATCTTTAGGGCATGCTGTGTTTAGGTCTCAATAGTCCACACACATTCTAACCCTTCCATCTTTCTTTGGCATGGGGATGATGTTGGCTAGCCAAGTAGGAAAGACTATCTCCTCGATGAATTTGGCCTCAAGTAGCTTGACAACTTCTTCTTTCACCTTATTTGTCCATTCTGGCCTTATTTTTTGAGCTTTTGGTATACTAAAGTGATGTAATCATGAGTTGGGATAACATGTTCAGCTACATCTCAATTGATTATAGGCATGTCTTCGTAGTTCTAGGGAAAGATCCTTTCATATTTCTTTAATAATCTCTCAAATTTTTCTCTTTCATCGGTAATAGTATCATGGGCAATTAATATATTTTTGGGATGTTAATTTGTACCAAGATTAAGTGGGTTAGTTTTAATGCAGTTAATGTGAAAAATGCTCATGTAATGATCATTTGGATGCATGCTATCATCAAGAAAAACATCACACAAATAAGCAAACTCTTCATTCATTTTATTGGAAAGAAAATTATTCACCTCAAAGATATCAGACAAATACAATTGATAAATAAATAAATCATTATCTATATCAAACACATCTCCAGGAGGATCTGAGTAGATTTCTTCAATAGTTGTTACTGCTGGAAAGACTTCTTTTGCCTATTAGATCTACTTCAAATTACCTGATTCACAGTCTATGATATTAGCAAAGATCTCAAACCTAGGCTTGAAATGTCCATCCACTACTATAGGCTTTAGAGTCCCATCACACTTTATTTTCTTCTACTTCATAAAGTAGTCCTCAAGATTGTTCCCCTTCTTTGAGTCACCTCCTAAGCTTGGTTCATGTCCTAACCCCTTAGTATCTTTTTGGGTTTTAAGCTATAGTGGATCGGTTATCCCTTAAAGATTCTTCCCTAACTAATGCCATGAAAAAAATTCATCTTCTTCAAGATCTTAGACATTATGGGGTCCATATAATCTTCATATATCCTAGCAACATGAAATCCATTAAAAGGCTAGTTTACGATGGCCAGTGTGGAAATTACATGATCAATTTCAGCCTTGATCGTGATGATGTTACCTTTAATGGGGAACTTGATCATATGGTGTAATGTAAAGGGGACTCCTCCAACCTTGTGAAACTAGGGCCTTCTTAGCAGAACTGAAAATGTAGCTGGTATGTTAATTACAGTGAACTCCATTCCATCGATAATGGGTCCTACTTGGACTTTGGTAATAAAAGATCCTTCTGCTTGCCTTCTTGCATCATTATACGCCTTAATGGTAATACTAGAGGGCACTAAACCTTCTTTCTTTATTCCCAAGCTTGCTAAGATCTTGGCCCAATAAACACATAGTGAAGAACCATCATCAACCATTGTGCATCTAGTTTTCTTCCCATTCACCTTGACCTTAATGAAAATGGGCTGATTGTGTTCCCTTCCTTCTAAGGGCAAGTCTTCATCAGAGAAGGTTATAAGCCTTGACTTACCAGTTTTCACAACTTAAACTAGTTCTTCAGGAGTAGTGGCGATGGATACAACAACTTGCCTAAGAGCTTCAACTACCTTTTGCTTGTGGGCTTGAGATGACATCAGCAAATCCCAAATGCTGATATGAGCTATGTTCTCTTTAACTGTTTAAGCACCTCATTATTTTTAGCCTCTTTGACTTTAAGTACTTTTTTAGGTAGGATCCAACCATTCTTCACAACTTTTCCCACCATTTCTCCCTTGACCTAACTAATTCTCTCTTACCCTCTTTGGGATCCTCATCAGAGGACCTATCTTAGAAATTTTTACTCTTACCCTCTTTGGGATCCTTATCTTTGCACTCTCTCACCCCCTTACTGATCTCTTGGTTGGATCTATAGATATCCCTTAGAACGTACTTTTCAGGTAATCCTTACTTGAGAAGGTAAGAATTCCAATATTTGGGAAGTGGATTCGAGCTGGCTTTTAGGTCTGGTATTTGCTTGGAGTTAATAAGGTCCTAAATAGTTTTTTTTAGAAGCTTATAGTTGTCAGTGAGATAGCCTATTCTTTAGTGATAGGCATAGTATTGGTCATGCTTATAATTAGGAGGCAATGGACCACTTAGTGATTGTGGTTGTAACTTTCCTTCCTTTATAAGTTTCCTCAAACAGTAGGATAGTGACTTGCCTAAATTAGAATATCATTTGCCTTGAACAGCATGTACATCTACTATTTTGGTGGTGCCCCTAGCATTGTTACATGAATAGTTAGGGTTGTTTGATCTCTTGAACCCTTTGTTCTGATAAATTGGTTCTAGGTACCCTTAACTGTAAGCCCGCTATTCATGTAATTGTTGGCATTTCTAATGAACATCTTAATCTGATCTATGTCTTCAGGCTTGTTCCTCATTTTCAAACTCTTAGTTCTCTAGCTTTATAGATAATCTAAAAAGGTTTCATTAGGTTTCTACTTTACAAGCTCTAAATCCTTTAGAGTTACATTAATACTAGCATTGTTGGAGTATTGCTTGTTGAATGCTTAAGCTAGCTCATTCCAGTCTTCCTTGACCCATTTCTCCTTGTAATGGTATTAGTCCAAAGCATGTCCTGTGAGAGACATACTAAATAGGCTTATAATTTGCTCTTCAGATAAATTAGTAGCCCTTATAGTGACCGTATATTACTTCAAGTTATCCTGGGGTTAATTGTACCATTGAATTTGCTCAAATTAGGCATCTTAAACTTGTGAGGCATAGTTTAATTGGGTTTTAGACTGATATCATCAAGATCGATATCTTAGCCTTTAGTGACTAGCCTAGTTATAGCCTCTATCTTCTTATTTAGCTTCTTAATCTGATCATCTTCAGCTACCTTGGGTGGAGGGACCTTATTGTAAGACTTGTTAACTAAAGTGATGTCATCATTTGATAGTTGATCATCTACTCCACCCATTACTTCCTTGCCTTTGTGAGTAGCTAAAGTTTGGCCTACCTCTTTCTCAATATGCACACCGGATAGGGCATTGGTGACGGTTGCCATCATTCTTTTCTCTATCTTACCTACTGCCTCTATTAGCATGGATCTGGTAACAAACTTGTCAGCAGACATGGTTCCTCTATTTGGCTAGACTAGTAAGGGATCACTGGTTCTACTAAGGTGCTTGCCAAAATTTTTTCCACTGGGCGGTGAATGAGGGATCAATGATGGCTATCAAAACAATGGATTAGGAATGACGTGTGACCAATATATAAATAATGCAACATATAAATGATGCATGACATGCATGTTCATGATGCAACAAAGATAAATACATACAAGAAGCCTTCCAACCTTATTTCTCCCATACACATGGTCAAGCTATTCCATTCTTAGGTGGGATTACCTACACATCATCGAGGGATGCATAGGTTTAATTATGGGTCTAATTAGACCCAATGACCTCTCATATTTAAAGCACATGCAATAATAATGGCCTATAACATTTAATTCTTATTTGACATGAAATTAGGTTAGGTCCATCCTAGATAAAAGGCCCAATAGACTTAGTGCCGCTTCAAATAAAGTTAAACACAACAGGCCCACTTAGTAGTCACAAGGCAATTCATAAGCACTTATGGTCATACAACTTAGGGAAAGTTGCTAAGTTTATCTATATGGGCTTTATGGTTTAGTCTGAAGGCTTATGGCTCCTATAAATAGAGGTCCCACATAATGGGTCTTTCTAATCAATGATAATAATGATTGATTAGTTCACCTTTTCATATACCTAAAGGTACAAGGCTTATAAGTGATGGATATGATAGCACTTCTCCATTCTTGAATGAAAAATGGAGTTATGATTTACAACACTATTGAGGGTAAAAGGGACATTGTTTATATAAGATGAAATGTACGGGATTGATAAAAATTAGAATATTAGAAGGTATATTATTTGGGCACTTTCAGATTTAAATTCTCATCCCTAGTAAAGTTGCCACTGTAGATTTATTGCATTTTACCGGGGACGAAAGTGGTTTGTGTTTAGAGTTGCCACTTGGCTCTACACCAGGACTATTGATCTTTTACCTAGAAAGGGTTTAGAATTAAATCTTATTTATGCCCCAATAATATACCTTCTTTCATATTCTAACATTTATCAATTCTATATCATACAAGCAAGCATTATATTTAAAGCATTTATTTCACCTTATCACTTAGAAAAAATAAATTGCAGTATTGAAATATACAATGTGTGCTGACATTAAGAAATCAGGTCATTTATTAGTGTTGTCTAACCTGACAATTACTCGAAATTCCATAAAAATTGACACTAATTGCCCAACTCCCCTCTCTAGGAGATTAGCCTTTGTTAAAATACATTTTTCATCATGACTTTTATTAAAGAGAAACTCAAAACCATTTTGTTTAAGAAAATACCAATTAATTATGTAGAAAACTATTTGATGTAAAGTTAGGCTTTTGGCATGTAAAATAAATTATTGAACTAACTATTACAATCCAGAATAATCAAAGAAGTAAAAGGTACAAAACTAAATGAAAGACTATAAAACACATGATTGGTCCTGACTGTACGTCGTTTAGTCTGTGCAAACTCAATATAGCTCTAGCATATGTCCATGCAGACTACAGCTTATTATAGTTAACATGTTCATCCGAATCTCCTACTCTACTAGAATGGTCACTTGCACAACTCAAAGAAAAGGTCAATAACATCAAATAATGGTCTTTAAGGACCCAAAGAAAGGATGAAACTACAACAACTTATTTAACATAAGTATGGATGAATCATGATGGATGCCCAAAGGAATAATTATCTAGGAAATTATAGATTTATTGATCACAAGGATTGGGATTGCTAAGAGATGTCCGTGTAGACTACGTTCCTTGTGAAGAGGGGTCCATACAAACTGAAGAACATAATAAACATGCATATAATACACATATCCGTACAGACTACACTCCTAATGAAAAGGAGTCTATGTGGACTTTAAGATAGAGAACTATAAAACAAGATTATCACATTCCTCATGAGAGGGAGTCCGTGTAAAAGTCATGATAGTATAAACATCCATATGAAATGTATATCCATGCAGAGTATGTTCCTTATGAAAGGAAGTCCGTGCAGACTTCACAATAGTTCTAGCATGTTAACAATATGCATATTAGTGGATGGAATAATCATATAACATGGTAAAATCATTCAAGCATTTTAACATAGTAAATGGAATTCATTAGAACATGATATATAAAGCAAATAAGAAACTATTATAAAAAATAACACTGCATGGACATCAAATCTTGCTTATATCAATAAATTAAGTCCTTATGCTTATAAACATGCCTAAACGTAGGTCATGCAATTAAGATGAAAATAACAAAATAATCATAACATGAAAACAATCAGTTATGCATAATACAACAACTTAAAATGATGGCCTACTCCTTATGATCAAGGTAGGGATTACCTAGAATCACCTCACTCATGACCAATCATGGGAGATCATGGGTCTATGAAAAACAATATGAATATGTACAGTAGGAGGCCTTAGATCTTACCTTTGTAAATAAGCTCTTAAGTAACAACAAGAGATGTAGGGTTTTAGAAAGAAAGATAATTTAAGTGTGGGCTAACGATCTAGTAGTGCGAATCCTGCATTAAAGTCATTTCCTAGACTCTCGAATAGTAGGGTTTTAGCTCTTTAAGTTGCCTCCCCATTCTCATACACAAGAAGGGTATTTATAGGCTAAGGGGATGAGTTTTCGGTCTAGAAGTGATAGATTTCTTCTAGGATTGAGAGATAAAGTCTGAGTAGGAAGCTGCTACTTTTAAAAGCTTCCTGTCGGTAAGTTTGTGCGGACTCGGGTTACTTAGTCTGTGTAGACTAAGGTTATGGGTTCTTCCACTAGTTTATGGGCTTTAGGCTAGGTTTGTCTATACATACTATAGGCCTTTGGCCAGATAGCATGTAGGAGGATGATGCAGACCTCATGGTGTTAAGTCCGAGTAGACTAGTGCCTTGTAAGTCCATGCGGACAAAATTTCCAAGTGACTTGTATTGTTGCTTAGAAGCTTATCTCTAGTTATCATCATAGGCCAAAAAAGGTCTATAATATGTTAAAAGATACCTCTAGATTAGATTTGTAATACTTAAAAATCTGATTTAGCCCACCTAATAAGAGGCCCATAAAATAGGCCCCCTAACAGACCATGCGCATGGCTCAATTTTAGGCCCTTGTACATATACACATGTGGTTTGCTTTAGGATGCATATTTAAGACTCTACTAGGCCTCAATATAGATTAGTAATAGGCCTGATTTATGAGCCTTTTAAAACTTGAAAGGTCTATAAAATCAGATTTATCATACACCATAAATTGGGCCTCCATAGCCCAATCGCTGAAACCTTAATTTAGTTGTGAACGGGCCAATTAGCCTTCAAACCCAATTCTTTCTTCTCTCTCATTTCTTTGTCATTGAATAATATCCAATATCATTGAATATTCAAACATTTTAAATCTCATCTCAATTCTTTTAGTGTGTGACCCTATGGATTTTCAAAGCATGTTAGCATTACACAGTGAATTAGAATCCTGGTTCAACTGGAACTCTTATAGTTCAATCACATTGAACCCATAATTAATTTCCAATTAATAATTCATATGTCTATAAGTCATAAGAGGTGTCTAGCCATACATCAAGACTACCTAGGTGTCAAAAAGTTAAGTGGTTTGACTTAACCCTTCCATATTTAATTACCATGTAATTACTTTTTTCACCACACTTTATCTCATTTAGTTTTGGGTATGGACTTCTATCAACTCAATGCTTAATTAAGAATGTCTAATTAAGCCCTACATTTTTTAATTCTAATATTTACATCTTATTTCCAAAATGACTTTGTGAATCTTATTCACACTTGCATTTCACTTTGGCTAAAGATTATTGATTAAAGATATATTAGAACTATGAGATCCTTTATATTTTAGGGTGGTGAATCCTTTGTTGATCACTTAACTATCTTTAAGTATCTCATGCTATATCTAACCTCCTAGCTATGTATACATTATGGTGAAGTAAAATCACTAGAGTCAAAGTATAGCACTTGATACTTAAGATAACTTTAGTGATCTTAAGTCCAGTTATACTTGTATCACTAATTCGATGAGATGCTTTTACTGACATAAATTATTTATCCATGTGAAGATCTCATGTTGGGTCTCCATTGTACTTATTTCCTAAACAAGCATTCACATGTTAAACCTAAGCATCATCATGCTTACAACTTGTAAGTACTACAGCTTAACCAAGTCAAGGAGTATAACATGTGTTAGTATAATCGCATTAACAATGTCCCATCTTATTAATACTATAATTAGGGATAATTTTGGTATTTCACATTTGCATGCAATAGGAATCCCATATCATGAACTCTTCATGATTTCTTGTGTTGTGAAAATATATTGGGGACTTTATTACCAAGTTTAAGATAATTATCAAACCAATAAATTAACATAAGCACTAAGTAATCAAGAAAGCCTTTTGATTATAAATGAATGTTTAATGTACATAAAATATCCCTATTACACATGTGCTCTAAAGCATATAACGATCTCCCACTTGCACTAAAGCCAATCACCCACATATTTAATACCCATAATCAACAATATTATGATTTTTATGACTCTCTCTCAATCTTTACATCTTGCCTACCAACTATCTCTCAGATTAGATGGTAGCACCTGAGGGCATGCTTGGATTGCTGATGAAACCGTGGTTCCTTTGCCTGTGCAATGGCTCTATTGTTATCACAATATAGTGATATTGGGTCGACAATAAAAGGTACCATTCCTAGTTTAACGATGAACTTCTTAATCTATACTACTTCCTTAGCTTTATTAGAAGTTGCAATGTATTCTGCTTTAGTAGTCAAGTCTATAGTTGTTTCTTGTTTGGAACTTTTCCAACTAACTGTACCTCTTGCAAATAAAATCACATAACCTAATTGGAATTTGCAACCATCTTTGTTAAACTGAAAGCTAGCATCAGTATATTCATTACTTGTAAATCCCCTTCTCTATATACCAAGAACACATCCATAGTTTTTCTCAAGTACTTAAAGATGCTCTTTACAGCCACCTAATTTTTTGCTCCATAATTGGAATCTACTTGTGACATTTGAAGCAAATGCTACATTAGGTCATATACATAACATAACATACATGATAGATCCTATAGTTGATGCATATGAGATTTTACTCATGCGTTCTCTCTCTTCTTGTGTTTAAGGACATGTAGACTCAAGAATTTTTCCATATACCATAGGAATTAATCCTTTCTTAGAGAGTCCACACTAAACCTTTTTAGCAATTTATCTATGTATGTAGACTGTGAATATCATGCCTCGACTTTCGATCAAGGCTTTTTAAGGCTAGATTAGGAATTTAAAGAAAAAGTGTGGAATGAAATAGACATATGGATCGAGTAGAGTTGGTTGGCATGAATAACGGAGCAAAAATCGACTAAAGGGCAAAATGGTAATTATGTTGAAAAGCCAAGGGTAAAAAGGGAATTTCACTATTTATGGCTATAAAGATGAGAGAGACACATGAGAGTAATGAGAAAGTGACATGTGGCATGGTAATGATGAGAAAATGTGAGAAAAATGAGGTTCAGGAGTGCGCCCAGTGAATAGTGGCAACCGGGCCATGAGTAGTGTTCCTATGCCAAATGGAGTTAACTCAACCAAAAATTTATGTTAATTATAACATACATTATAATGAAATTTGAGGAGCATTTAAGGTCGTATGAAGGGTTAAAAATTGAAAATGAAACCTAGATTTAGGGTGTAATGTGAATAGTAAACCATTCAAAGCTAAACGAAAAAATTCAAAAATGTGTTCAAAAAATTTCAAAAGTAACACATCCTAATGGTAAAAAATTCTAAGGAATCTAAAAATCATAGTGGTGGAATTTTTTGAACATGGGGGCTAATAAAAAAAATTAGGAAAAATAAATTTAATTAAATATACATATTTAAGGAAATAAAGTGGAAATTTTGTATAGGGAGCATTCTTAGCCATTAAATTAAATAGTAGCACGACGAAATCTTGACCATCCAAGTGTAACCCATAATTATTGATGTGAAAAATGACTAAATGATATTTTTAAGGCATAATACATATGGAAAAAATTATAGCCATCCATATGTATATATTGACTTTTAATCTTAGCTACCTATGCCACATACAAATTGGTAAATAATAATTATTTATTCACTTTAGTTTTCAGCTATCCTTTCCTCCTCTCTACACTCTTAAGGCCAAAATTCACCTCCCTATCCCTTTTCCATTTCTTTCCTTTACATAGTACCAAATAACCACTAAATAATACATAAGAAATGCCTCTCTTTTAGCCTAACACCTTAGCCCTTCTAAATTAGTTGGAAGAGATGAATTTTAGTGGATGGAAAGAGATTAAAGATGAATGTTTTTTTATCACTCCAAAATGGGTAAGTTGATCTCAAATCAAGTGATTTTTATAAGGTTATTTGAGGTGTAGAAATGGATTTATGAACTTATATGTTGAAGTTTTAAGTGTAAGAATATTTTGATGACTTGTATGTGAGGAAACTAATTATGGACATAGTGAGAATTGTGAGATGGGAAGATGATAAAGTGGAATTGAAGAAGAGAGAAGCAAGCTTAAATGGACTTAAGCTTGAAAGGTATGTGCATTCATTATTTATGAATTTTTAAGTTGATGTATATTATGAAATTTGCCTAACTTGTATAATTTAAACCTCTCTATTAAAACTAATATATGGAATTATGAACATATCTTAGGAAAAGATGTTAGGATGATTGAAATTAGAAAGTTTATAAATGTGGCATAAATCATCCTTTAGGGTGAAAGTGCTACATAATTAATGATGAAATAATTTATGATGTAATTAGGTAGCATTATGCAGTATGTGAGTTGGTGAATTTTGTATTATGACTAGTTATGTAAAATATAAAGGAACATTTGAATAAATATTAGGATAAACTAGTTATACATAAAATTATAAGTTGTTAGAATAGGCATTAGAATTATGTAAGGCTCATAAAGACATATTTATATAAAAATACCTATAAAACAAAGTAAAGTCATATGTGAAAAATAAAGGAATATAAGTACATTATTAAGAGTAGTAAATAATTACATGATTAAGAAAATAATGTAATGTATGACATGAAATTGAAATATATGGGAATGTATAATGGTTATGAAAATGGTTGATTTGATTAAAATAAATATGGTTAAAAATTTATAAAAAGGTACTTGGAAGATTATTAAGTTAAATAAAAGAAAATAAAAAGGAAAGTTATAGGCATTTGAAATAAATTATGAAATAAATTTATATAGGTGGAATACTTTGAAGAGAAAAATACAAAAAATATATAATTATAAATTTCAAGTAAGTAAATGTAATTAAATAAAATAAATTAATTATGTGGAAATAAAAGGGAAGTATAAGATATATGTATAAAGGAAAATGAATAAAGATTTGTATGACAATAGAAAAGTCAATAGAAAGAAATAGAATAAAGCAAGTAGATTATAAATAAGAAATAGGAAATATGAATTAAGATAGAGTACATGAAATTTTTGAAAAGGAATTTGAGTAAAATTAATAATGAAAAGTTAAGTAATAGATATAAGAGAAAAAGACATGGATCAATTGTGTAAAATAATAAAGTACATATAAGTATAATTGTATAACTTAGAATTTTTAAAAATACTAAGAATAATAAAGGTATAAAAAAGTGACAACAGGATTATAAATAAAATAAGGTTATTATGTAAATATTTAGATATTATGAAGATAAAAAAAATATGGTGATAAATAAATAATAGAGCAAAAGGATACATAAATATACATATTGGAAAGAGAACAATATGTATATAAGTAAAAAGGTAATAAATATATTATTGTGTAAATAAATAAAAGACAAGAGAACAAAAAGAAAATGGGAATTTAAGGAAAAAAACTACAAGCCTTGCAAATAAAGGTGCGAATGAAAGACATACGAAGTCATAGAATGTGAGTAGTAAAACTCAATAATGACATATGTTCGTGAATAAAACTAATATAGTATAAAGTGGAGCATGAGTATGCTTATAATGATTTTGAGAAAGCATGTCATGATAAATAATTATGAAAGCTATATTTATGTGATCATATGTTAGAGATGTGAAATTAAAGTTCTTTGGGAACATGATTTAATTTCTTATGATGTTTAAATGAAAAGGGAAACATAATGAGAAATAAGTAAATGGACTAAAACGAATGGGAAGAGAAATATAAAGAAAAGGGTAAGGCTATATTAGTTAGACACATATTGGATAGGTTGACCAGTCAACTAGAGAATTATAGCAGTTGCTAGGATATTGTGATATCATTTTCTTAACATGAGTATAGTTGTAGAAAGGTCCAACAGAACCACTGCACATATACATAACGTAGGTGCAGTAGTAGAAAGGTTCAACCGGGCCACTGTACATTCTTAATGTGCATACAGTCATAGTATAGGTCTAAGAGGGCCACTACACATCCATTTACT
>CANXYI010958180.1:0-11561 GCA_948208565.1 Hura crepitans | reverse complement strand
ATGGAAATATATGTCTTTTTCACCTCCAAATATTTGACTTCATATGCTAAGTACTTTCTACTGAGATAGTAGATTACATTTTCTATTTCTTTATTGTCTTCTTATGCAAACATTGCCCCTACATATTCCTTTTCTATAACTAGATAAAGGATATGGGGTTTTTCTGATTGTGGTTGTCATAATATTAGGGTTGACATCAAATAGGCTTCAAAATGCTTCCTGGCATTCTGGTGTCTATTCTAGGGCTGATTCTTTCTTAATAACTTAAAAACCAATTCACGTGTAGAAGTGAGCTTGGCAATAAACCTTGAGATATATTAGAGTTTTTTTTAAGAATCCTCTTTTCTCTGTCTCCGTCCTAGCGGTAGGCATGTCTTATATGGCTTTAATTTTTTGAGTCTATTTTTATGCTGCAACGGCTTACCACATATCCTAAAAATTTGCTAGAGGTAACCCCAAATACATATTTCTTCGAGTTAAGCCTCAAATTGTTGTCCTACCCTATCTAGGAATTTTTCTAAGGTTTCTATTTGTCCTTTTCTAGTTCTTTATTTCACTATCATGTTATCTACATATGCCTCTACTTCTTTATGCATCATATCATGGAATAAGGTGGTAGCCATATGTTGGTATGTAGCACCTATGTTCTTTAATCCAAATGGCATTACTCTGTAGCAATATGTCCCTTATTTAGTGATAATGGTGGTTTTCATCTTATCTAGGATTACTAAAAGGATTTGGTTATACCCTTAAAAATCATTAGGTAGAGATTACATGGCATGTAGAGTGGCATTGTCTACGGGTACATTAATATGTAGGAGTGGGAAGTTATCTTTAGGGCAAGCTTTGTTTAGACCTCGATAGTCTATATATATCCTTATTCGACCATCTTTTTTAGGTATTGGGACTATGTTGTCTACCTAAGTGATGAATTCCACTATATCTAAGAAATTAACCTCTTTTTGCCTTTTTTTTACTTCATTCTTAATTTTACTAGCCCATTCTGGTCTCATTGTTTAAAGCTTTTACCTTATAAGTTTAGCATCAGGATAAGTTAGGATATAATGTTAGGCTATATCTGCATCTATTTTAGGCATGTCATCATATGACCAAGAGAATACCTTTTTTATTTCTCTTTAAGGTTTCTTATATGGATTTCCTCTCTGTGGGAGTTAGATCATACACTAGTAATATGATTTTAGGGTTTGTTTGTCCCCTAAATTGAATTTTGTTGTAGAGATAAAGTTAATATTGAATATGCTTGTTTGAAGATTATTACTACATATAGTGCCATCGGTAAAATGTCAAATAGGTATGCAAAATTAGAAGAAAATTTATTGAATGAATTGTTATCAAAATAATCTAATGCTAAAAGGAAGTCATCTAAGGTATTATTAACTATGTCATCTAATTTATTATCTATAAACTTTTAAGCAAATTCTCGTATGGCTGCGATCACTTCAGGAGTCATAATTTCTTCATTCTTGTGGTCTTTGTCGATTAAGTGCTTTATCTTTTTAAGTTCTCTTCTTCATCGTCCCTTGACTTGGCTTCTTTATACCTTCAATCGACTATCAAATTTATGAAAATTTTGAAACTAGGTTTAAGTATGCCATTGATTCGTATAAGTTTGGTTGAGCCAGTATAAAGACTATTATTGATTAAAAGTCACTCAACTTATTCTTTTGTTTTAGTGGATTGTCCGTTTCTTAGTATCCTAACCCTTTTCTATTTGTTTGCCTTTTGAAATCCAAGAAGTTAAGGATTGCTTTACCATTTTTATCTAGGCCCAATCTTGGAAAGAAGCCATGTTTCCTTATAATGTTTGATATATGGGGATATATTTCATCTTCATATATCATAGATATTTGAAATCCTATTAGTGGAGGTTATTCTAAGTTTAAGCTTAAGATGGTATCCCCTACTACGAAAGACTTTATTTCCACTATCTTGGTGTTCATTAGAAACTTGGAGGAGTTTTATCTACCCTTTACCCTTCACTAATTCATTAAGTTTATGGAACTAAGGCATCCTAAGAGCAATGAAAATGTCACTAAGGATGACATATCTCAGTTGCCATACTGGAAGAAAAAGGAAAATTTGCTAATTAGCCTTGGAGAATATAAATAGATCCCTTTACTAGGACTATGGGGAGGAACTATGTATGCACTTGTAATGGTGAGGGGATAATTGGGTTCTCTTTAGTTTATTCCGATAATTAGTGGGCTACATAAGTTCAATTTTAATTATGGGGATGACAATTTTAGATCAAAGGTTGAGAAAATAGCTAAAGCCTAAAACCATTTAAAGATTGTAAAAAGGGGGTTATGAGATCAAAGTTAACAAAAGAATATACAAAGTGGCATCAACGAAGAGGCAAGGGATTTATCCCACCTAGCATGAGAAGGGTTCCAAAAGAATAGTTAAGGAAAAGAGAAATTCCCATTGTACCTTATTGAGAACCTTTAAATGTAAATGTATATCCAATAGGAAATGTCACGAAATGGATCACAGTGGTTACTAAGGCTAAACAAAAAGCTTTAAACTTGGAGTAACATAATAATGAGCTTCAAGAAGAAATTAGGATATTAAAGGATTAAATATTTACCTAGACTTAGGCCCGAAAGGAATTAGAGCATACTTTAAATGCAAAATCAACATTCTTTAGGAAAGAGAAGGAAAAGCTTAGAGCAAAAAATGAGATTCTGATGAGTGAAATCCAAGAACACAAGAAAGGGAAGAGAAAAGTAAATAAAGGTGAATCAAGCAAGAGAAGCCTTAAGGGAAGGCAGCTAGGGAATTTGGTGGGAATCATTTATAATCACATCAATGTCTAGAAGGCAAGCCATAATGACTTTCAAGCATAATGAGATTGGCTTTATTCTAAGTTTGCATGGTATCATATAGTACGTAGTACAACCAGCACAACATCATTCGAGTTTACACTTAAATTCATTATCTCACTTATACCTTAAACCACATGGATAAGCATTTTAATCACCTCTCAGAGCACTTAAAAGAGTTAAAAGAGACTTATGTTTCCCTAGGAGAAGGAGGCTAGGAGATGCTTTTCTTTTTAGAGGTTTTGTATCAAGTATTGTTATTTTATAGATAGTTTAAGTGACTTAAGGGTTTCATAGAGTTATTATCCTTCTACTGTGTTATGTATTGCTATGTTTAGTGTGTCATTAATGTGTAAATATATGTTTGTTTAATGTCTTTAGTTACTTTATGATGGAAATTATACATTGTGATGTTATTATATCAAGAAGTTTTTGTAATGTTATGTTTAATGAAATTATGTTATTTGGTTTAAAATAGATATATCTATACATTATTGCATCACATAAATTTAAAAAAAAAACAAATGGTTGAATAAGATTATTAAAGAAAATGAGTTAACCAAAATATCTTTCAAATCCAAACAACATTAGTTATATGATAATCCGTACATAACCCATTGACAAAGAAGACTAATGGACAAGCGTGTTCAAAGAATTTAGGTAAGTTGTAAACCAAATGAATGAGCAATTGTCTAAAGTGGTAAGCTTGAAAGAACAATTAGCAAAATTGATGGAAATTTTTAAAGGGAATAGTATAATTAAAAGCCTACGAAGTCCTTCAATGTTACCAACCCCAGTTAATTTAATAATATAGAATGTGATTCCACTAGGGATGACACCACTAAAATATCTTGAGATGAGGCAAAATTATGTGAATATTACATCTTACCAAAAGGTTGTGCAATCAAAGTTGCCTCTAAAACAACCAGATATATGTATGTTTTACCAAATTTAGATGATCCCAAGACCTAAAATATTCCAAAGACCATAATTGATGAAACATTATTTGAAAAGTTAGGAAACTTAGAGGAAAGGCTAAAAGCAATGGATGGCATTAACATTTTTGGAACCACTGACATATGTGATAATTCCCTTTAAGTTCATAATGCCTGAATTTAAAAAATATGGAGGAATAAGTTGCCCATAAAGCCACTTAACAATGTATTACAATAGGATGGCTACTTATATCGAGACTGAGAAGTTGCTTATACATATTTTTCAAGAAAGCCTCACACTACCTACCTTCAGATGGTATATATAGCTCGACAAGGCTCATATAAGAAAGTGAAAGAATTAGGTAGATGCATTTTTAAAGTAATATAAGCATAATATGGATATGGCTCCTAATCATAATAATTTACATGCCATGGAAAAGAAGGCATCTGAAACATTTAAAGAGTATTTACAACTTTAGAGGGACATGGCTGCTCAAGTTTTTCCACCACTCATTAAAAAAGAGTTGATCTCTAATTTCTTGGATACCCTTAAAGCTTCATATTATAATATCATGTTAGCAAATACCAAGACAATTTTTTTAAATTTTATCTTAGCAAGAGAAAAGATAAAATAAGGAATTAAGAAAGGCAAAATAGAAAATAAATAAGTAGACCTAAATAAGGCCCAAAAATAGGGTACAAGAACGAAGAAAAAGGGATATGTACACATGATAGAAGGGAAAGCATAAAAAGCAAATGCATATGTAACATGTGCAACTCCTACCACATTGTAATTGTAATCAATCTTAAAATATGGCAGCCAAAAAGGTTAAGCTAGTTAAGGAACTAAGTAAAGGATCCCAATAACTTATGCAGAATTATTACTCCAATTGTTGCAAAACAATTTGATGACTTTATACCCTTTAAAACTCCTTAAACCACCATTTCCAAAGTGGTATGATCAAAATGCTAGGCACGAATATCATGCAGGAACAATAGGCCACATCATGGAAAAATGTATCACATTTAATATGTAGGTACAGAACCTTTAAGACATAGGATGGCTTAAATTTAATCAAAGAAATCAAGCATCCCCAAGTATAATAAACAACCCACTACTAAATTATGAAAGGGGTAAACTGGGGGCAATTCTGAATGAGGAAGAAAATAAATTGAGTCTAGATATAAAATTTAATAATGAATAATAAATATCTATTAGAAGCTTTATTTAAAACTCAAATGATAATCCCAATAGATATGATGGAAGGAAATGCATTTCTCAAAAAGAAAATTCATGAGTTGATAGATGGGAAATTCATATTAATAAGTAATCCATCAAAGGATATGGGAATGATAGAAGGAAAGCCAAGCATGCCAACTATGATTACCATCTATTGCCACCTCCCCCGCTCCCCCCCATAAAAGAAAAGGGCTGAAACTATGCCTTCAACTCTAGAAAATACATTGGCAAAAATTACATTGGAAACTCCCAAGCAATTCCTATACAAAAGTTCCAATGGAGATATGAATATATTATTGCTACCTAAAGGGAAGACTTTATTGAAATAGAATTTGGAAAATATAACTGGAATAAAGGGAATGACAAGAAGTAGGAGATTTTACCTTTTTGAGAAAGTAAACTAACAACGAAATGAAGAATTGGAGCGCATTAGAAAAGGGAAAGAGGTAAAATCAAATGAAAGGTTTGTTTTAGAAACTAAGCACAATTAATCATTCAAGACTAAAAGGCCAATATCTAAAGAGGAATGCATGAGTTTCTAAAACTAATAAAGTAAAGTGAACATAAAATTATTGAGCAATTCGATTAGACACCTGTTGTATCTTATTACTACCCCTAATCACGGCATTTGAACCATACTACCAAGCACTTCTTAAAGTGTTAAATAAAGCCTATGTGTAACATGACATATGTATGGAAATTTTGAATAGTATAGCAGGAAATGTGGTGGCTATGAATTACATTACCTTTACTAATGTTAAAATTCTACCAGAAGGAACAAGACATGTCAAAATATTACACATTTTAGTCAAATGCAACAATTATTCAATAGCAGGGGTGTCAGTTAACAATGGATCATCCCTTAATGTGATGCCAAAATCCACTTTAGTCAAGTTGCCAATTGATGATTCCTTTATAAAAGAAAGCAACATAATAGTAAGAGCATTTGATGGCACTATAAGTGATGTCATAAGCAAAATTGAGTTGCCTATCTAAGTGGGACCCACCATGTTTAATGTCACTTTCCTAGTTATAGAGATAAATCTTATGTGTAGGACCCTAGATTCATAGTGTAGGAGTGGTTCTGTCATTTTTCATCAAAGCTAAATTCATAATTGAATGAAATTTTGTAGAAGTATATTGAGAGGAAGACATTTTGATTACTCAAGCATCCAAGGCTCATTACATAAAAGCAATTGAGAAAGCCTTGGAAAGTTCTTTTTAATCATTAAAAATGGTGAATGCCATATTTGGCCCTATGGGTAAGGAGCTTTAGAAGCCTTGTTTCCCCAAGGCCACAATCATGGTGGCTTTAAGAATGATGAAATATGGATACCATGTTGGACAAAGATTAGGAAAAAACCTCTAATGTGTGATAGCATTTGTGAAACACTGCAACAACACCAATTGAGCAAGTTTAGGATACCAGATGACAAAAAAAAAGACTAGAAAAGGATTAGAATGGAAAGATGCAAAAAAAGATTGGCTAGGCTTCAAAATTAAGAGCCTGAATTTCCCAATATAGAATGCCTCAAGTTGAAACAAGTTTTTTGGAGCAGAAGATGGTTTATTCTAGATATGGGTGAATGTAAGGAAACCTCCAGTATAGACATCATTAAACAACAAGATAAAGATTTAGATAATTAGGTATATCTCTGTGAGCGAAATCATGAGTTATCAAATCGAAAATCTTATGATCTTTCGTCCTCTTCAAAGTAATTCTATTTATGTTAAATGAATAAATAATGTTTATGACCAAGGCCAACAACATTCATATAGGCTTTATTTGTCTTTTTAGTTTTTTCCAAATAAATAAAATGCATATTTTTCTTTGTCCATTCTCTTTACTTAAATTCATTCTTTTTATTTTACATGTTACTTAAGGATAATAATCACCTAAAATATGTAGATGATGATGAATTAAAAAATGATTTTGATAATCCAATAAATGAGATTGACTCAAAGGGTAGTATAAGGGAAGATGAGGCAGAAATGTCTCTAAAAATAGAAAGGATGTTGGAACATGAAAGAGAAGCTATGAGACCCTAGTAGGAATTGATAAAGACAATTAATTTGAAAAACCAAAAAATCCTAAAAAGGTTAAAATTAATGGAGAGTTACCTTCTAAATTTAAAAGTAAGAATGATTGCATTGTTGCAAGAATACATAGATGTGTTTGCTTGGTCTTACTAGGATATGCTCGGATTATACACCAATATCGTAGTGTATAAGTTACCTATAAAGCCTGAGTGTAAGCCAGTGAAATAAAAATTGAGAAAAATGAAGTCGAATATGTTATTAAAAGTCAAAGAGGAAATAAAGAGGCAATTTGATACTGGGTTCCTAAAGGTAGCCAAATACCTTGAATGGGAAGCAAATATAGCTCAAGTACCCTAAAAGGATGGAAAGGTAAGAGTTTGTGTTAATTATCAAGATCTTAATAGAGCAAGTCCAAAAAATGATCTCCCATTACCCCACATTGATGTATTAGTTGACAATACTACAGGACATTACATGTTTTCTATCATGGATGAATTCTTAGGATACAACTAGATAAAGTTATTTTGCAATGATAAAAAGAAAACCACATTCACTATATTATGGAAAACCTTTTACTATAAAGTAATGTCATTTGGTTTAAAAAATACAGGTGCTACATATCAAAAAGCCATGGTAAACCTCTTTTATGACATAATGCATAAAGAGATGGAAGTTTACATAGATGATATGATAGTAAAATCCCAATTAGGGGAGGATTATGTTGAAATATTGAGGAAGCTATTCCAAAGATTAAGAAAGTATCAACTCAAACTAAACCCAGCAAAATAAATGTTTGGAATTATCTCTAAAAAGCTCTTGAGATTTATAGTCAATCAAAAGGGGATATAGGTAAATCCTGACAAGATCAAAGTAATAAATGAAATGCTTGCTTCATGAATAGAGAAAGAAGTAAGGAGTTTCTTAAGGAGGTTAAATTATATAGCTCAGTTCATTTCACAATTGACTTCCAAATGTGAGCTGATATTTAAGCTTTTAAGGAAGAAAAATTCGAGAACATGGGATAAAGAATGTCAATAAGCTTTTGATAAAATTAAAGAATATTTTCAAAATCCACTAATATTACAACATCAAATACTTGACAAGCTGTGATTATATCTCATGGTTAATGATAGGTCATTTAGAGCTACGTTGGGGGAAAAAATGAATTAGGAAAAGAACAAGTCATCTATTATGTTAGGAAGAAGTTCATCAATTACGAAACAAGTACATCTTGCTCGAAAAAATGTGCACAACATTGGCATGAATAGCGTATCACTTCAAGCATTACATGCTCTACCATATTATATATTTGATTGTAGGAATGGATTCTATAAAATATATCTTTGAAAAGCTTGCTTTGACTACAAGGATAGCTGAGTGGAAAATATTGTTGTGCGAATATGAAATAATATATATCACAAAGAAAGATGTAAAAGGAAGTGCATTGGCCGACCTCCTTATGCAACAAGCGGGAAATGGCAAAAATCCTATAACCTTAGAATTTCCAAATGAGGATATCCTACTTATAGATAAAGAAAGAGGTAATTAAGAGAATTAGATTATGAAATTTGATAGAGTCTCAAATTTGTTAGTACATGGGATTAGTGTTATCTTAATAATGCTAGATGGAAAATACTATCATGTGACTGCAAAGCTATATTTTAAATATGCGAACAATGCAGTAGAATATGAGGCATGTGCATTAAGGTTACAAGCAGCTATAGATATAGGAGTTAAGAATTTTAGAAGTTTATGGGGACTTAACACTTGTCATAAACTAATTAAATGGCATTTGGGAAACAAGGGATATCAAATAATCCCCTATCAAGATTACATTGAAAATATGGCCAGTAAATGTGATTACCTTGAATTTAAACACCTTTTAAGGGTTAAAAACCATATTATTAATGCTTTAGCCACTCTACCTATATGTTTAAGTTGGATGACTATGGAAGGATGCCATACATCAAAATAGAAGTGCAAAGAACTCAAGCTTATTATTCAAACATAGAAAGGGGTCCTAATGGGAAACTATGGTATCTTGTGTAAGTACATGGATTTTAGGTCTTGAATTTTCTTATGGATTTGTACTTCACCTGACTTAATGAGCTCATGCTGTGATCAATATAAGTCCTCAACACTAACACAGATCTTAATATAGCTGTAGGGTTTAAGACTTATAATGATAGCCAAGATAGGCCCAAGCAATAAGATAAAGAAGCCTAAAACCTGGTTCGTATGGACTAACATGATAGTTGGTTTGCAAGAACTTGCTAGCCAAAGGTTTGCAAGGACCAGCAAATAGACAACATAAATGAATTAAGCCTATGGTCTATGGTCCACCAAGGCTACCAAAGCCCATGGTACATACAGACCTCTTTCCTTAAAATATAGTCCATACAAAATCATTCCCAAAAGGTTCTAAAAAATCAATCTTCTTATTTAGACTCTAATTCCTAATCTAATGAGACTTCCTATTCAATTGAATGGGAAAGCCTCACTAGAGCCCTATAAATTTCCTTTTCACTAACTTATTTTGATATCACCAACCATCAAGAATAAATTAGAGAAGACTCTATCATGCAAAAGATTCTACGAGTCTAAAACCTTAATATAAACTCTTTAAATCTTTCTAAACCATAACCTTTGTCTTTTAGCTTGGAGCATTAATCAAAAGTCTACATGAACCTATTCTAGTCGCATATAAAGTCTAGATGGACCAACTTGGAAGGCTTATATAATTTGCACGGATACGATGATGCTGACGAAGAGCAGGATGTGTATTTTATAAATCTTTATTTTGGTTTTATACCTTTTAATTCTTTTATTTATTTTGGGTTGTAATAAGAAATTTAATTAACTTGTTTTACATGTAAAACTTAACCTCATAACAATAATATTTCTACATAATTATTTGGTGTTTTCCTAATAAAATGGTTTTGATTTTTCTTTAATATAAGTCATAACAAAAATGTATTTTAACAAAAACCAATCTCCTAAAGATAGAAGTTGGGCAATTACTGCCAATTCCTATGGAATTACATGTCACTGTTAGGTCACCAAGTAATTAAATGAATGACTCATTTTATGGATGTATGATTCATATATATATTACTTTATTGTATATTTCAAATATCATAATTTACTTTTCCTTATGTGTAAAGGTGATATGTATGCTTTTAATTATTTTGTATGCTTGTACGATACGAGATTGATAAATGTTGAAATATAAAGAAAAGTATATTATTGTGGTATAAATAAGATCAAATTCTACACCCTTTCTAGCCAAAAGAATAGTAAGTCCTAATGTAGAGCTGGGTGGAGACTCCAAAGACAAATGCCTCATCCTTAGTAAATATACACATGATAGTATAAAATATATAAAGAATCAAATATATCTTATTGAGCCAATGAAAATGACAAAAGAACCATCAAAAGTTTGGCCAAAAATTTCTTCTTGAGTAAGAATATATTATATAAAAGGAATTTTAACACTATGTTCATCAGATGTGTCAATGAAAAGGAAGCTCAAAGGGTAATGGAAGAAGTACTTGAGAGGTATTGGGGGACATAATTAAGAGAACATTCTTTGGTAAGAAAGATACTCTGAATGGGATATTATTAGCTAAAGGTGGAGAATGATTGCATCCAATTTGCATATAAATGCATAAATGCCAAGTTTATGCTAAAGAAATTCATGCTCCATCATCGACACTAAAAGTAATGACATCTCTGTGGCCTTTTGCTATAAGGGGTATGAATGTGATTGGACCCATCGAGCCAAAAGCCTCAAATAGCCATTGCTTCATTTTAGTGGCCATTAACTATTTTGCTAAGTGGATAGAAGTGACATCACATACAAATGTGACTAAAGGAGTTGTGGCTAAATTTTTAAAGAAAAACATCATATACAGATATAATTTACCAAAAAAGATCAGCACAGACAATGGTAGGAATTTTAATAATAAAAAAGTGTCAAAATTGTGTGAAAATTTCAAATTTGTTCATCACAATTCAATGCCACATGGCCTAAAATGAGCTAATAAAAATATTAAGAAAATTATACAAAAGATGGCAATCACTTATAAGGATTAGCATGAAATGCTTCCTTTTATGCTATATGCACATCAAACATTGACAAAAAATATCCACACACCATACTCTTGATTTTATGTGTAACACCCTTATACCCAACCAATATATCGATTTAGGTACAGGATGTCACATCACAATTTGGTTACCATTCATTTATTCCTTAGTTCTCTTCTCAATCTATCTCTGTTTATTGTTATAATTAAACTATCCTTTTACATTTTGTCATTTTAATTATACCATTGGGGAAAAATTTGGCAGCACAATAGCTGCTCGATAACACTTTTCCAAATAGTACTTGTAAAGAAATCACACTCCCAAATATTCCCAACAACTACATTAGCTTTTTCAACTTCATCTTAAACAATACAACATTTATTCATATCATTATATATATATATATATATATAT
>CANXYI010958062.1:0-13032 GCA_948208565.1 Hura crepitans | reverse complement strand
ATACAAAATAGAAATTAAACAAAAAGGCATGGGATAGAGACGTATGGAAATTTCTAGTACGTTTAAAATAAATATATGAGAAAATAGAAAATTGAACGGAAGAAATAGAAGGAGTAAAACTATAAGTAAAATCAGAATGAGGTTACAGAAGAATAAATAATATATGCAACTGATTAATGACAGTGAATGTAGCAAGAAATTGTGTTTTATGTGACAAAAAAAGAAATATGGCTGGAGACATAATGAAATAAGATAATACTGTTGTGATTAATATGACTGTGATGTTGGCATGAAAATGACTGTGCTCTATGGTTCAAAAAATAGGATGTAAGATAGGACTTGACTCTGAATACGGATAATTAATAATTATAGGTTAAATAATGGCAAATGACTTATCAGTTAGACACCCACTAGATGGGTTGATCGGTCAACTAAGGAGTAGCAGCTGCTAGGCGGTCGGCTCCTCTAGGGCCTACTGCCAGGTATTTATTATGGCGAGTGCAGCCGCCTAGGTTCTGTGATGAACCACTGCACTACAGGCTATTATCGTGGATCTTGGGAGTGGACTATGGACATGTCTCAAGTATCCACCACAGGTATTATTTGTTTTGTTGTGCAAATATAGGTATAGTCTACGAGTTGTTCCTTACTATCTGCTATAACTCCCGGTATATTAGTAAGGTAAGTGCAGCTATCTAGGTCCTAAAAGTGGGCCACTGCACAGGATAGTCCCGCTATCCAGTGTCTTTAAGCGTCGTCTATCTGTTATGGGCCGTGAATGTAAAATGAGAAATTACTTCACACTTAATAATATAAAGTCATTGAAAATGATAATGTAACTTATGTAATATTGTAAATGAACTTAAGGTGACAAAAGACTGGGTATAAACTATTAAGGACTTTAAATAAACATATTGGGAAATAAGAATAATTAGTGAAATGTGAAGATGAGTAAAATTATGTAAATATAATGATTAATAAATGCATTAAAGAGGTAAAGAAATAATTGGCGAGGGTATTAAGTGACTAGATGTGAGTAAATGTAAATGGGATATCATAAAGACATATAAGACATGAAAAATGAAAAAGAAATTACAAGAGGAAACAGAAGGATTAGGCTAGTACTCATATCTAATCATTTATTAAATGAATCTATAGAACAGAGGTAGTTGAATAAAAAAAAGGACAGGGGATAGTGGATTGAAGTATGTAAGGTGGAATTATGAGAACACAATAAGTGCAGAGGAGAGAGGAGGAAAGTAATATAGATGAAGACTAGAAACATTGAAACAATGACCAACGAAAAATCTTTTAAGACCCTATGAGAGAAGTAGAGATTTAAATACCGATCAAAATATGGATAAATAAGTATGTTTGAGGACTGATAGGTAAATTAAAAGGGTAGATATACAGATGGACTAAAAGTGTATGATGTGTATGCTTGCATGTGTGAAATAAAAGGTACATGGTATGTTTGGATAAATTCACCACTGAGTGCATACTCAGCATGTTGCGCTTTCGATACGCTGGTATTAGAAGTATAAAGCATGTGAAGCAGACAATCGGTGGTACTAACGACGGCTGTCTAGGTATACGGTAGCATGTTTAGACTTATGGTAAGTAAGTAGAGGCACTCATACATAAAAATATGGGTAATTAGTATAAATGAATGGATATTTTAATAGTACGAAAATAATAATCATATAAAATAAAACAAGATGAAATTAGTAACGATAAATGAAGCTTAGGTTGATAATTGACAATAGGATCAAATAGGAAAAAAAGGCACACACCCGGTAGGTTTAATTCATATCATAGGAATAGGTTAAGGAAAAATTTCTAGGACAAGAAATACTAAAAGAAATAGGGGTTAAACAAAAGACCTTTAGGGGAAATCCAAAGATGGGTGACCTCAAGGGAAGTGGCACGTCCTGCCTAATTTCATAGAGAATGGGTAGGGGGTGTTACAATCTCTATGTTTTCTTATGTATGAAAAGCATGCATCATTTATACTATCCTACGCATAAAAGCATGCATTATTTATTTATGTTTTCCTATGCATGAAAGCATGCATCACTTATCCATGTTTTCCTATGCATGAAAAGCATGCATCATCCCTATGTTTTCCTTTGCATGAAAAGCATACATCCATTGTTCATAGATCATCTATACATGATTTCCCATGCATGAAAGCAAGCAACTATTGGTTGTTCATTTAACATCATTTATATCCCCACTTTCCTATGCACGAAAAGTATGCATCATCCTAATGTTTTGCTTTGCACGAAAAGTATGCTTCATTTATCATACTTTCCCTTACATGTAAAAGACGTGCATTATTCTAAATTACCAATGTATTTTCCTACATGAGGACACACATTTTCCATGCCCATTAACCATATATCAAGCAAGTGAAAAAATCATGAACCCACTAAATGGTGTAAACAATGAAGCTGCTGAATGGTGTGAATGACCAAGCTGCCAAATGGTGCGAATGACAAAGCCATCCAAATGGTGCGAATGACTAACCCACTGAATGGTGCAAATGACAAAGTCACCGAATGGTATAAAGGATAAAGCAATCCAATGGTGCAAAGCAAAAAGCCACCGAATGGTGTAAAAGATAAAGCCGTCAAATGGTGCAAAGGATAAAGCCACTGAATGGTGTGAATGTCTAAGCCATCGAATGGTGCGAAGGACAAAGCCATCAAATGGTGCAAAAGACAAAGCCATCAAATGGTGCGAATGAAAAGTTTGATTGTAAAGGTATGAGAAAACAACATGCATCATGCAAACATGATAACCGTAAGTCGGATCATGAAAAGGCAAAAATAGCAACACTTCAGGTATATACTTGAATGTGCACTGTTACTTTAGCATTTCATAGCATACATTAAAGTGGGGGCAACTGTAGACACCTCGATTTTAGGTGTAGGACTTTTCTTAAGTATTTAACTTTGACCCGATTCAAAAAGCTCACGGTATGGACCCATTCACCTTTTCAAGTTTATGATGATAACCAGAGATAGGCTTAAGCAACAAGGCAAGTAACCTGAAACCCAAGTCCGTATGGACCATTATGGCATAAGTCTGTATAGACTTAATGCTATGAGGTCTACACAAAAAAACCTAAAGCCCATGTCTATACGGACTAACCCAACCTAGCCCAAAGCCTACGAACTAGCAAGAAAACCATGCCTAAGTCCATGCAGTTAAGCTGTACAAGTTCTCATGGACCTATCGACGTAAAACTTCTAGAAGTGTAGAATTCCTATTCCTAGAAGGATTCTACCAACCCTAGATGAAAAACCTTGAACCTAAGCTTATAAATACCCACTTTGGGGTATAACCCAAATAGAGATCTCAATGAGGGTCTCAGGAGAACCCAAGGGGAATCACAATAGATCAAAGAGGAGAACCTAAGGAGGACGCTAAAAATCAAAATTTCAATAGTTAATAAACCTTTGAGGAATCATTCTACTAGTCTAATTAACCCATAATCAAAAATCTATTCTTCTAAAACCCAACCATTGTCTTGCTGCTTGGTGCTCACTTTAAGGTAAGATTTGAGGCCTATCACTATGTATATTCTTATTGTCTCATAGACCTATGATCTCTAAGGATTGATCATAAGTGAGGTGATTTTATGTAATCCCCATTTTGATCATAGGAGTAGGTCATCATTTTAATTATTTCGTATTGTAAAATTGTCTATTCCTATATTATAAATATTCTGTAATTTTTATCTTAATTGCACGGACTTATATGTAAGCATGTCTAAGTCTGCATGGACTAACACTTTTGATATATGCATAATTTATAGTGCGTACGGACTTATATGTGAACTTGTCTAAGTCCACATGGATTAACTCTATCATTATATGCATGATTTGTAGTCCGTATAGACTTAGGATCAATAATAGTGTTATATCCATCTTATGTGTTGTGTTTTAATGTATTCTATTTATCATACTGACATGCCTAAAAATAATATTACCATGTATAATGATTCTATTCTTTAATATGTACATTGTTGGCATACTGAAATTATTGTTTAGTCTGCACAGACATACTTGTTTGTTCCTATGTATATTGTTGTGTAATCCGCATGGACTTACTTTCATAAGGAACTTAGTCCGCACGGACATACATATTTTATATCTATGTATTCTTTATCTGGTACCATTAACCTCTTTCTTTGAGTTGTGTGCAAGTGACCCTTCTCACTAGAGTGGAGGTCCGAACAGACTTAATATCATTTATGTAGTAGTCTGCATGAACTAATGTCAGAGCCTCATAGAGTTCGCACGTACCAATCGATGTATGGATAATACCATTCTAATGCTTTGGATTATTTCTTTTGGTTTTGTACTATTTACCCTTTATTACTAATTTTAAGGTTGTAATAACTTGTAAATAACTTGTTTTACATGCTAAACCTAAGCTTTCACATCCAATGATTTTATATATAATTAACTGGCATTTTCCTTAAAAAATGGTTTTAAGTTTTCCTTAATCAAAAGTCACATGGAAAATGTATTTTAATAAAGGCCAATCTCCTAGAGATGGTAGTCGGGCAATTACTGCCAATTCCTATGGAATTATGGGTAATTGTTAGGCCACATAACAACTAATCAATAACCCACTTTTTGGATGTACAATATACATTATTGTATTCTTTAAATATTGCATTTTACTTTCTTATACATAGAAAGGTGGTATAATTGCTTTAAATATAATGCATACTTGATTGAGAAGGGATTGATAAACGTTACAATATATAAAAAGGCATATTATAAGGGCATAAATAAGATCTAAATTCTGAACCTTTTTGGTACAAAAGATCAGAGGTCCTGGTGAGAGGCCAGGTGGAGACTCCACTAACCAATCTCGTCCCCAGTAAAAATATCATAATCTCTACAACTATTTGTATTCCTTCTAGGTCTAGTGTATATCAATGTCATTTTTCTAGTTAAGATAGTTAAAATAATTAAATAAGCAATGTATGAATTAAACTTGATGTTAATAAAAAATAAAAGGCATAATTGGACATAAGTACCTGAATGACTTTTCAGCATCCACACACAAGGATATTTTTGTAATTTTCACACATATGGATTTTATTGACTTGATAGCTATATTCTTTTAATATTATTAGTGGAAATGTTTTGAATTAATAATTTACTTGTGTTTAAATGAGTAAATCGGTAACTAATTGGCATCTATGGGTATAAAGGCATTTTGGTAATTTAGAAATAAATGTATCAACTAAATTTAATAATCTAGATAAAATAATATTATGACTTTATATGCAAGAATAAACCATATGACATGATTTAAATGCTTGAGTTTAGCACTGAGTATATTATATACTCATCATACCTATTTCGGTGCGCAGGTAACCAGAACTAAGGTATAACCTCGTAAAACATGTAGATAGAGTTCAAAGGATAATTGGCAAAAGGTGGTTATGTATATATGTTGTATAGTTTTTGCCCTCAGTTTACTTAGGTAAGAATGGGCAGCCTATGTATAAGTGGCTTATGTAAAAATATATGTTACAAATAGTGTTTTGTAATAAGTATCTTATCATACTGTTTTGATTGTGTGGTTTCCTTTTCTTTATGACATGGTATGTGAGCCTAAGGCTCTAATTTATGATTATCTAATTATGGCTTAAGGCTTGCATGGATGTTTGCTAGACAAATGATGCTAGGTTGATATATGGGGACTAGATTGGTCTAAGAAATGAGATTTGTGCTTATTGAAGTGTTTTACAGGTGTTAAAATTTTGGTTAGGGACTTGAACAACCATTATGCTATCAAATTTTTGAAAAATCAAACTGACCTATAATTGTCAAATCTTAGCATGAATAGGGTAGTGTGACCTTAAATTAGGCATATAAGAAAGTAAAATTAAATTTGGAGTTTAGTTGAATTAAATAACAAGGACTTGGTAAAAGTTAAACGAATGAACTAGAAGAGCAAAGTTCAAGATCGGTGACCTAGCAGGAAGTGCACTGCTTATTGGGTTTATTCAGGACTTTAGTAGGAGGTGTCACATATGGCATATTATTTCAGAACTTTCAGATTGAGATTCTCAGTTCCCAGCAGAGTCGCCACCATAGAGATTATGTATTTTTATAGGGGAGGAGAGTGGTTAGTGGAGTCACCACCTAGCCTCTGCACTAGGACCTCTGATCTTTTGTACTAGAAAGGTTCAAAATTTAGATTTTATTTATGCCTAAATAATATGCCTTCTTTGTATATTATAATTTTTATCAATCTTGTATCGAGCAAGCACGTATTATATTTATAGTATTTGTCACCTTTTCACGTATAAAAAGTAAAATGCGATATTTAAAGAATATAACAAGGTATATTGTACATCAATAAAGTGGGTTATTAATTAATTGTGATATAACTTGAAAATTACCCATAATTCTATAGGAATTGGTGGTAACTGCCTAACTCCCATCTATAGGAGATTGGCTTTTATTAAAATACATTTTTAATATGGCTTTTGATTAGGAAAACTCAAACATGTTTTATTATGAAAACACTAATTAATTATGTAAAAAATCATTTGATGTGAAAATTAAGCAATTAGCATGTAAAACTAGTTGTTTAACTAATTATTATAACCTAAAATAAATCAAAAGATACAATAAGTAAAAAATCAAAGCAAATAAAGTAAGGTAATTAGACGGTCTCATTTTTACATTGTTAAGTCCATGTGGACTCTATGTAGCTTTAGCTAATGTTTATGTAGATTACTACTTATGAAGGATATTATGTCCATCCAAACCTCTACTCTAATAAGAAGGGTCACTTGCATATAACTCAAAAGAAGAGGTTTAACAATGCAAGATAAAAGATTCATATAAAATCATAAAGAAGATGAGGAATACAAGTACGTGTGAAACTAAAATTCAAAATAAATGTTCGTGCAAACTATGTTCCTTATAAGAGGGAGTATGTATGGACTGAAAGATAGAATATACAAGAATGAAACAAGATCATTCATACAGACTACATTCCTAATGAGAGGGAGTCCATGCGGACTATACAATAATTTTGACATATTAACAACATCTATTTTAGAGAATGAGATAATTATACAACATGCTAATATCATAGAATAATATTAACAAGTTAAACAAGATATATTAAAACATGATATATAAGACAAATAAGACTTTATTATTGAACATAAGTCTGTGCAGACAATATTTCATAAATATGTCAAGAAAGTAAGTCCATGTGGACTTTATTATGTTTACAAATAAGTCCATATAATGAAGATAAAGATAACATAATGAATATAATGTAATGGCAATTAATTGTACACTATTAAATAACTTAAAATCATAACCTACTCTTATGATTAAAGTGGGGATTACATAGAATTACCTCACTTGTGATCAATCCTTCGAGATCATAGGTCCATGAAAATAATATCAATATAAATAGAAGTGACCTCAGATATTACCTAGTGAATAAACTCTTCAAGCAATAGCACAAAGGTGTAGGAGTATAAAAAGAATTATTTTAGTTGCTCTGAATTTGATTCTTAGCCCCTTCTCTTCTTTATACACAAAAAAGGTATTTATAAGCTTAGGTTTAAGAGTTTCCCATCTAAATGAAGTAGAATTCTAGTAGGATCAGGAATTGTAGTCCAAATAGGAAAATCTTGCTTTTGGAAGATTTTATGTTGGCAAGTCCATGTGGACTTGTACGGCTTAGTCCGTGCAGACCTAAGTTATATTCTTTCCCATTAGTCTATGGGCTTTAGGCTAGGTTTGAGTTAGTCAGTATAGGCATAAATTTGGACTTGTCCAGGTGGACTATGGGCCTTGAGCTTAGTAGAGCAGATTGGGCAAGTACGAACCTAGGTAGAGTATGTCCATGCAGACTTACTTCCTAAGAGGCTTTTGCCATTACTTAAGAGCCTATGTCTAGTGATCATCATAGGCCAAAAAAAAAAGGTGAATGGGTTCATATAGTAGGGTGCTTCACCCCTACACCCTTATTGCAATCAGTGTCAGGCTTCGGGCTTAGGCCTATCGGCTAAAGCTCTCTACTACCAATATAGATTCCCATTTTTTTGCAATTCAGGTCGCACCATGAGCTTTTCGGGTTAGGTCAAAGTTTGAATACATAAGAAAATCTTAGACCCAAAATTGAGGCATCTATAATGGCCATGATGAATCCACATCCCAACTTGATCCAAGGGCCCAAAATGCTCTCTACACAATTATTTATCATTTTCCTTACATATATATACATTTAATTGAATTTATTTCATTAATTTTTTTCTCATAGTTCCTATCTTTAGAAAATTCCAATAATATGATTTTTGGATTCCTCTTAATTTTTTACCAATAAGATATGCCACTTTTAAATTTTTTTAAGCACGTTTCTAAATTTTCCCATTTAGATCTAAGCAATTTACTATTTTCTGTAGATCGTAAATTCAGATTTTATTTTCAATTTTTAACCTACTATATGACCTCACATTCTTCTCAAATTTTTCCATAATGTTTTTTATAATTAATATCAATTTTTGGCTGGGTTAACTCCATTCAGCTTAGGAATACTATTCACGGCCCAAGTTTCACTATTCACCGAGGCTTGCTCCCAAACCTTATTTTTTCTCACATTTTCTCATTATTACTAGACCACATGGCACTTTATTATTACTCCCATGCATCTCTCTCCTATTTTTGACCATGAATAGTGAATTTTCATTTTGCCCGAAGCCTTTTAACGAAATTACCATTTTGCCTTTTATTCATTTTTCACTTTGTAGTTCACACCAACCGACTCTACATGATCTTTACATCAATTTCATTCCCCACTTTTTCTTCTAATTCTATTTCTATACTTATGAAAGCCAGACCAAAAGTCAAGGTGTGACACTTAAGGTCATTTGTTGACAATATACTTAATAAAATTAGGTAACCTATTTTAAAATGGTGAAATCTAAAAGTAAAAAAAGTGATAGCTATATATATAGACAACCTAGCTCAAATAGGTTGACCAGTCAACTAGGGAGTTTAGTAGCTACAAAGGGAACTTTGGTGCAACGAACCTATGGGTTCATGATTTAGGCACTTCGATCCTATTGGCCTATGGGTTAATGTGTTATGGTCAATAGGCCATTATTTTACCTTCGGGCTATATGATTGAGTTGAAACCTACAGTCACTATATGAGACCTCCGTGGTCACTAAGTCCTATTATCTAGTTAAGGGTAACTATCTCTTATATGTTGGCAAATGAGATCAAGTCAAATTATAACAAAATATTTGATATAATAACACATGTTAAAGAGATTTTAATTTATATGTATGATACAACATGCAAATATGAATGTTTTTACATGGCTTTAATATTACATTAGATATTAGTGTTAGAAGTTTGCCTGAGAGCTTGCATGTAATAAGGATATTTTGTGTACACAATAAATTATAGTTTATAATAAAAGGCTTTCTTTATTACTATAAGTGCTTATGTTAATTCATTTGTTTGATATGATCATAAACTATGTAATAAAGTCCTTGATACATTTACAATGCAGAGGAAATTATGAAGTGTTCATAATATGAGATTATTATTGCATGCAAATGTAAAATACCAAAAGTATCCCTAGTCATAGTATTAACAAGATGGGACATTGTTAATATATATAGACTAGCACATGTTATTCACTTTGAACTAGTCAAATAATAGTTCTCACATGCTACAAGCATGGTGATACTTAGAGATAACATGTGGATGCTTATTTGAGAAATAAGTTCATTAGAGACCCGACAAGTGAATGTTCACATGGATAAATAATATATATATATATATATATATATATATATATATATATATATATATATATTAATGAAATAATCTCATTATATCAGTTGTGCAAGTATCTTCTGACTTGATATCACTAAGCTTCTCTTAAGTATGGAGAACTATGCTTTAACTTTGGTGTTTTTACATCATTATGATATATACATAGCTAGGTGATTGGGTATAGTTTAAAATACTTGAAGGTAGTTAAGTGATCAATAAAGGATTCACCACCTCATATTACATTGGGCATGTTTATCCCACTGTTCTAATATGCCTTTATTCTGAGAATCTTTAACCAAAGTAAAATGCAAGTGTGAATGAGATTCATAAAGGCATTTTTGGAATAAAGGAATAAGTATTAGAACTAACAAATTTAAGGCATGATTTAACATAAATAATCAATTATTGAGTTGATAAATGTCCATACCTAAGCCTAAATGAGATAAAGTCCAGTGAAAAGACGAATTACATGGTAACTATTTTTGAAAGGGTTAAGTCAAATCACTTTACATTTTTAACACTTAGGTAGCCTTGATATGTGGCTAAACACCGCTCTAGACTTATACATAAGTGGATAATTGATTGGGAATGATTTATTGGACCATAATAATCCTAATTGGACTAAGAGTCTTGTCAACTATATATTGCCAATGTGCTTCGGAAACCCATAGGGTCACACACCAATAGGAGCAAATTAATGAGGTAAAATTACAAACTATTTAATGACATAGGATGTAATTAAATAAGAATAAATAAAAAAAAGAATGATTATTGGTCTTGGAGCCTAAGAGAAAAGCTTAAAACATTAATTAAGTGTTAATTAATTATTTTAAGTGCCTAAGTTAGAATTAGGCCTTTTAATCATTTAATTAAAAGCCGATCATCTGTTCAGCCTTTTATAGGTTTAATGGCTGGAAAATCTAACCTAGTGGTGAATAAAAAGGGTATAAAAACCCTTTTAAATTCATTCACAAGAGAAGAGCCACAACAAAGAGAATAATTCTCTACCATTGTTGCAAATTCACATTTTTTTAGCCTTCTTCTTCTTATCCCTTCTTGAATTTTTATTTCTTACTAGCACTTGGAAATAAAATTCAATTGTGAACCTTTTGAAGAGTTCTCATTGAATTTGCTACTAGTGTGGATACCTTTGAGGTGTTCCTGAATGGATCACTGTGGTTTGCAACAAACTGCTCAAGTGAAAAGCTACAAATTGGAATTGTGCATAGAATTTACGGTAAATTCTAATTTTGTAATTTATTTAATTTTTATTTTTCAATTTCTTGATGTTCCAAAATTTTCTATGGTTCAATGAATATTTTAATTTTCACTATGCATGAGTCTATGGGAACCGATTATGGTATCAGAGACAAGTTCTATTTAAAAGCTTAATACTATTACAATTTGTTAGTATCTTGCGGTTAAACTTTAAAATTTTGGATTGAATTTTTTGTAATCCTTTTTGGTTTTATTCCTTTTCTAGTGGTTATATATAGATTAAATCTGATTGAAAATATTTTTTTCTTGCTTTGTGAATTTTTGGGAATTTATATTCTTGAATGAATGGAAATTGTTAAAATTTATTATGTTGGTTGACTAGAATGTTGTTATTTGGTTCAATCGGTTATTTAATTAGTTTCAGCCTCAAATTATATTTTTAAGTTCTTAATAAACTAAAGTTTGAATCTATGGTTGATCAATAAATTTGGATTTTATTTGATAGTTAAACTAATTAATTGAACAATAAACTCGGGTTTTGACAACATCTATTGACTAGTATTGGAAAAATATTTTTAGTCTAATTTTTTAACATTTTCATCAGTAAATTATTTTTACTAGGTTCCTAGTGGATGGAAATTTAATTTATAATCTAGCTAATAAAACTAAAATTTATTTGTCAATTTTAAAAAATCATTGAACATAATTTTCTAGCTATTTTTGCACAACAAAAAATCGCTAAATTAGGGCAAATTTTTTCAAAAGATTTCTTTTAATTTTTAGACCCAAATTATTTTTATTAAATTATTTAGGGATTGAAAAATAATTTTGAAGCTGATGAATAAAATTAGATTTTATTTGTTAATTAAGAGAATTGTTTGAAAATAATTTTGGTTGTTAACAACTCTTATAAAACTTATTAATATTTTATTAATAGCGTCAAGTTTTGATTTTCCTTCCTTTCAATTATAGTCCTATTTGTAAATAATTATTGGATAATTTTGAAGCTAGTTTGAATATTTTGAATGCTCAAAATTGATTGCATATGAATTGGATTCATAGTTTTATAACAGTCATATGATTATATACTGTATTTGCTATCGGTAGTGATCAATAAATTAACTTTGACTAATTTTGTTCGCCATTTTATGTATTTTATATGTTCATACTTGCTAGAATTGGTCCAAAATTATTTGGAAAAATTATTTTACAAAACAATACAAATTAGTTTATCGGTAAATGCTAGAAATTAAATTTTTGGCATAATGCAATTCAAAAATTCAAATTAATTAATTCCAATATTTTGTTACAATTTGCTACTATAATTTATGCAAATTTAATTAATTAATTGCATTAAATAATTAAATTTATAAATTAATTATTAGTTGGACCAATAGTTGGAAGAAAATTAACATTTGTAAGCATATGTATCCTGAAAATCCCAAAAATAATTTTCAATTGGATTGAAAATTTTTCCCTTATGGAAATGGGTATCTAAATTGGGAAAGATGTTTAAATATAGAATTAATTTGACTAAATAGATTAATGAGGTTAATTGCCATATTTAAAATTTCACATGCTAATCATATATGGCATGTGACACCCTTTACCAGATCCGATTGCTAGACCCAAATATGGAATGCGCAAAAAAATGCATTATCTGAACTCTTATAAAACTTAACTCATTAAAACATGATTTTAAACTTCATGAACAAAATGATTCTTTATAAAAATATATGAGTTAACTAAACCTTTTCAAAATTTTAGGTTCGATTCACAATTGGGAAATTTTGAGCTAAAAATTTGACAGACAATAACCTAATTGTAAATAGTAACATGCATAGTAAACCACACTTCTATGAACTTTTCAACTCAGTTGACATTCATTTGATCCTTTTGATCACCCTGTATCAAACCACAACACAACATCACAAATCATGCAACATTTTAGCAGCATACAATC
>CANXYI010958033.1:0-15132 GCA_948208565.1 Hura crepitans | reverse complement strand
AACTAAATGTGATAATTAATGAGTTTAATGATGCCTATACGTTTAGATAACCTAGTTTAGATAGGTTAACCGGTCAAGTAAGATTTTAGCAACTGCCATGCTTACCTTCGGGTATGAGACCTATAGGTCATTTGTCTATGTGTTAACAGTGCCTTTGAGCTGCTTGTTTTATGTATCTATGGATGTGAGTGCTGACTGGCCACTTGGATGTAACTTTGAGTGTGAGTGCCTTCAGGCCACTTGTTTATATGCTTTCAGGTGTGAGTGCCTTTAGGCCAATGGTGTCCACTATCTAGCCTTGGATAGTTGTCTTTTTAGTATTGACATAAGTTAAACATAAAATAATGGTAATTTCGACTTAAATGATGCATTATGGGTGACATTGATGCTTATATCATAATAATGGTTAAAGCTAAGAGTATGGTATATGTGGTATAGTATGGAGTCTAATACTTATAAAACTTGATTTATTGGCCTATATAAGGTTATGAATCCTAAATATATGGTGATGGCACATATGCATGGTTATGTTTAAAATGTATGTTATCATACTTGTTACGATAGGTAATTGAGTATATGTATGTTTTGGATGATATATGAACACATTATGATTATGGTTTATTTTAAGTATGATGAAAATGATTATGTTATGAATACGGGCATAATGTAACTTTATGCTTTTAAAGGCAAGTGCATGCATAAAAAATGCATAATTTTGAGATATTCATATTGTGTGCATATGTATGAATTTTAAATGCTTCACTTGACAGATGCTGCAATAATACATGCTTAAACTATCATTTTCAAGTTAAAGTGATTACATCACTAAGCGAAAGCTTAGCACATTACTTGTTTGCGATGCATAGGTAATATAGTGGCAGACTAGAGCCAAAGCTTTTGTACCATAGGAGACTTTTTAAGATAGCCCCTATATGGGTATTTTATATCATTTTTTAATAGTGTAATGATGTAAACATAATATTGATAGTGTGCTCTTGTGATTTCAAAGGGATTGGGTCTAATCTATAACTTTGGATGGTTTTTATAACTAAAGTTATAATATTGTAAAAGCTTTATTTTTTTTCTCCCATGGATTTTGTGAAACCTCTTGATGTTGCATGTGAGAATGCTATCTAATATTGAGCTAGAGGCTTTATGTTTTTCTAATGAGTTTAAAGGGTTAGGAGGACCCATTTGGCAATTGGCTGGTAAAACTTGCCAAATGATTTTTAGTGTTTCTACAACTCCATAAGTAAAAAAATCATATATTTAACAAAAGTTTTAATTTAATTAGGTTTTTATGGGTAGCAAAATTAGTTATTAGTATGTGTGCGTGCTCTTGACTTGGGGTTAAAGAATGACTCGAGTAGAGGGTGCCACACTTAGTGGTACTAGAGCTCTAGTTTAGGCTTTCCTCTAAACCTAGGGGTTACACAAGAGCACTATGGGAATTGAAGTATATTTACATCATAATACTATTACATGTAAGGCTTATAATTTGTTTCTATTTCCTACAGATATGGAGATGAGTTGTAGTATGACTCGAAGTGAAAAAGAAGAAGTAGAGAGCTATGCTCCTATAACTATTGCACAAAGAGGGGTGCAACCTGAACATGTGACCTCTAGTGACACGGGGTATGCTCCACATGGACAGTAGGGTCAATTGGCTTAGCTAGAAATGGTGTTGGAGATTATCAGGCAGTCAACAGCAATCGCTATGGTTGCTACTGCAGTTTCTACAGTACATACATCTCTACTTTCAGAACCTCAAGAGTAACAGGCTTTTCAAAAGATGTATATGGAAAGGTTATTGAAGAATAAAACTGAGTATTTCAAGGGTGAGAAGCTGGATACATTGAGTAGAGTTAAGTATTGGCTAGACTAGATGCTTAAGATTATGCAATAGTTGAAGTGTCCATAAAAGGAGTATACTGCATGCATTACTTCCATGCTGTCAAAGAAAGCTTTGAAATGGTAGGAGGCCATTACAGAGCATAAGATGGCTACGGATCTTACTTGGGGGTTCTTTCTTAAAGAATTCAAGAAGAAGTACGTAATTGAGGATTACTTGGATTAGAAGTACTAAGAGTTTATAGATCTGAGGTAGAAGTATAGGATCGTATTTGAGTATGAGAAAGAGTTTGCTCATTTGAGTAGATATACTAAAGTAGTGGTGGTAATAGAGAAAGATCACTATAAGAAGTTTGAGAAGGGGCTGAATCTGGACATTATGCAACAGGTTGCTCTGATGTAGATTAGGGATTTTTTTAGCTTTGATAGTAGCTTGTCATACTATAGAGATGGTGAACTAGCTGAGATAGAAGAGAGATAGCTTCATGAAGAGGTTTTTTGGCCAAGGATAGGGCAGTTTGGGTTATACTATAGATAAGAAATAAAAGAGTGGTTAGTCCAAGCTTTAGCAGAGCAAGAGGTCAGACCAATCATAGAGGTCAAGATAAGGTTCTAGAGTATAGACTCAGGCTTTAGGTGCTCCTAGATCCATTGCTAGTAGTGCTCTTACACCAGCTTATGAGACTTGCCACAAGTGGCATAGAGGTGTCTGTTGGAAAGTTACACTAGGATTTTACTAGGGTTGTGGCTCTAGGTATCATTTTCAAAGAGATTGCCTAGTGAGACTATATGACTCTTCATAAAAGTAAGATAAGAGAGATACTAAGAGTAGATTTGGGGCTAGTTAAAAAGATAAGTTAGAGAATAGAGCTCTAGCTAGGTAGTATGCCAACTGAGCTAGAGAGGAGGCAGATGCCACTAAAGTTATAATGGGAACATTCCATATCTTTGATTTACCTACTTTAGCATTGATAAACTCAGGGTTCAGACACATATATCTATACAACATGGGTTATAGATTAGGGTTTAGTGTTAAATGACCTTAGTTTTGATATGATGGTTAGCAATTCGATAGGATTGCACATCATAGTGAACAAAGTGTTCAGAAAGTATCTTTTGTCAGCACAAGGACATGTTTTCTTAGTGGATCTCATTGAATTGCCATTCAATGAGTTTAATCTTATCTTAGGTATGGATTTGTTGTCTAAGTATCATGCCATAGTGGATTGCAAGAAGAAGAGGATCATGTTATAAGCTAGTGACGGATCAAAAGTGATAGTGATGGGTGAAAGATCAAATTACATGGCTAATATAGTATCAGCAGTTGTGGCTAGAACTATAATGTGAAAGGGTTGTCAAGCTTACCTTGTATATATGGTTGACACCAAAATAGAAGTATTAGAAGTAAGTTAGATTCCTATCATGGCTGAGTTTGGGTATGTTTTCCTAGATGAGTTACCTAGCTTACCACCAGAACAAGAGTTAGAATTTGGCATTGACATGATGTTAGGCATAACACCATTTTCTATTGCTTTATATAGAATAGCTCCTGTGGAGTTGAAAGAGTTGAAGATACAGTTGCAAGAGCTTTTAGACAAAGTTTTCATCAGACCAAGTGTTTAACCATGGGGAGCACCAGTTTTGTTTATCAAGAAAAATGATGGTTTTTTGAGACTTTGCATGGATTACAGGTAGTTAAATAAAGTCACCATCAAGACCAAGTATCCATTACTACAGATTGATGATCTTTTTGATCAACTTAAAGGGGTAAGTGTCTTCTCTAAAATTGATCTTAGATTCGAATGCTATTAGTTAAGAGTAAAAGAGGTAGATATACACAAGATAACTTTTAGGACTAGATATGGTCACTATGAGTTCCTAGTGATGTCGTTTAGATTAACTAATGCACTAGTGGCATTCATGGATCTTATGAATAGGATCTTCAGGCCATTTTTAGATTAGTTTATAGTAGTCTTCATAGATAAATTCTTGCGTATTCCAAGAACTGAGAAGAGCATGAGAAGCAATTATGGATAGCTTTATAGATTTTGAGAGATGAGAAGCTCTATGCTAAGTTTAGCAAGTCTGAGTTTTGGTAAGAGGAAGTATCATTTTTGGGATATATAGCATCTGTAGAAGGCATAAAGGTTGATCCTAGCAAGATTCAAGTTATGATAAAGTGGATGCCACCTAGGAATATGACTATGATCAGGTGTTTCTTAGGTTTGGTGAGATATTATAGAAAGTTTGTCAAGGGGTTTTCTTTGATAACAGGCCTTATGACACGGCTTCTGAGGAAGGATGTGAAGTTTAAGTGGGATAGTAGATGTCAGGATAGTTTTGACAAGCTCAAGAGTTTTTTGATTGTTGCTCTAATTTTAGTTCAACTAGTGTCAGCAAAAGAGTTCATCATATACAGTGATGCTTCATTGAATGGGTTGGGATATGTACTCATGCAGGATGGCAAAGTTATTGCCTATGCTTCACAGTAGTTAAAACATTATGAGAAAAACTACCCGACATATGATTTAAAGCTTATAGCCATTGTGTTTGCTTTAAAGATATAGAGGCATTATCTTTATGGGGAAAAGTGCTATGTCTTCACTGATCACAAGAGTCTGAAGTATCTGCCAACACAGAAAGAGTTAAACTTAAGGCAAAGAAGATGGATGGAATTGATTAAGGATTATGATTGCCTTATTAATTACTATCCTAGAAAAGCTAATATGGTTATGGATGCCTTAAGTAGGAAGTTTATGTTAGCTTTGAAGGCGATGCAAGTCAATTTGAAACTGCAAGATGATGGTGGTTTGTTGGCCAACCTACAAGTTAAGCCGAGTTTGAAACAAATAGTGAAGGATTTATAGAAAGATAACTATAGTCTTCAGAGTATCGTAGGTATGATCTAAGAGGGAAAGTCAATTGAGTTTGTGATTAAGGAAGATGGTTATTTGTATTATCATGATCACCTTTGTGTGCTAGAAAAGGAAGACTAGAGACAGTAGATTCTACAAGAAGTGCACAATGCACCATATGTTATGTATCTTGGTAGTAACAAGATATACTAAGATTTGAAGATGGTCTATTAATAGCTAGGCATGAAGAGAGACATAGCTAATTATGGCACTAGATGTCTCACTTGCTAGTAAGTGAAGGCCGAGCATTAAGTTCCTTATAGTTTGCTTCATCCCATAGCAATTCCAAAATGGAAATGGGATCGGATCATTATAGATTTTGTGATTAGATTACTAATGACTAGGAACAAGCATGGTTTGTTTAGGTGGTGGTTAATAGATTGACCAAGTTTGCTCACTTCATTCCCATGAGGAAAGATTACTCTATGGAGAAGCTAGCTGAGCTATACAATGATGAGATAGTTAGGCTTCATAGAATGCCTTCTTTTATTATTTCAGACAGAGATCCCTATTTTACATTGAGGTTTTAGAGGAAACTCCAAAATCCTTTAGGGACTAGGCTCAGTTGCAGCATGGCTTTTCATCTACAGATAGATGGTCAGTCAGAAAGGATTATTCTAGTGCTTAAGGATATGCTCCGAGCATATGCTATAGAGTTTAAGGGTAGTTGGGATAAGTATTTATTATCGGTAGAATTCAATTACAAAAATAGATACCAGGAGAGTCTTGGTATAGCTCTTTATGAGGCATTATATAGGAGATGATGTAGGACTCCTTTATGTTAGAGTGAGTTAAGTGAGCATAAGTTTATGGGACTAGATTTGGTTAAGCATGCTGAAGAGAAGGTGAAAATCATCAGAGAAAGGCTAAAGGCTACTTCAGATAGACATAAATCTTATAGGGATTTAAAGAAAAAAGATATCAAGTATAAAGTTGGCAACAAAGTCTTTCTCAAGCTATCTCCATGAAAAAAGGTGTTGAGGTTCTATAAGAAAGGAAAGTTGAGTTAGAGGTTCATTAGACCATATGAGATCACAAAATGTGTGGGTCTATTGGCGTACAGACTAGCTTTACCTCCAGAGTTACAACAGATTCATGATGTATTTCATGTCTCAATGCTGAGAAGATATAGATTAGACCCTTCACATATGTTGATAGCCAAGGAAGTGGAGATACTACTAGACTTGTCATATGAAGAGGAGCCTATTGGTATCCTTGCTAGAGAGGTCAAAGAGTTGCAGAACAAGACCGTGCTGTTAGTGAAGGTTTTATGGCGACATCATGGCATAAAAGAAGCTACTTGGGAAAGAGAAGCTTAAATGAGGAAGTAGTATCCATATCTCTTTGGATCAGGTATGTTGAGGATGACATCTTTTCTAAGAGGGGAAAAATGTAACGACTCAAAAATCTCAACTCTCATGAATAGTACTTCCCGAGATGAATAGTGCTTCTCAAAACTCGAATTGCACTAAGTGTACCAATAGGGAGTATTGATTATGTGAGAATTTTTGGCAAAGTTTGAAGCCAATCCAAAGTCATTTTGGGTGGTTATAAATGTTAAAGAACATTTTATGGTAGCGTTTTGTGAATAATGCCACAGGCAAAGCTGAATCGTAAAATAATTTAAAAGTTGCTCAACATAACCTGAAAATATTACAACCTGACACTCAAATATTCTAAATAGTCCATTGGCTTTAGAATTAAAATTTTCTGATATCAAAAAGTATTTTCACTTAATTTTTGGGAAAGAAAATATAGTAATTTTTTGAGTTTCCTTCGTTTTCGAGCTCAAGGTTTTAAGGGAATTTATAGGAGGAATTAATCTAATTTTTGGAATAGAAATAAGGGAATTTTGGTTTTTTGAGAAGGGATAAAAATTTTATGAAATTTTGGGAAAAATAATTTTAAAAATTATAAATACCCTTTCCCTCCTAATCCCTCCATTTCTGTCCCATTTCCTCTTCTAAATCTCTACAAAGCCAACACCTTCATCTCTCTCCTTCTCTATTTTTCTTCCTCCACATACTAACCCACCATTAAAAATTTGTCTCAATGGATAAAGCTACTCAAGCTGGACCCATAAACACCAAGAACTCATGGTTTGGTAGAGTATCTTAAAAGGAATCTTGATTTCCCTCTCAATGTGAATAGTGCTCATCCGACATTTGATTAATTTTCTTTTAGTTTTAATATTTTTTTCTAGGTTCCTCAAGTACACAAGAGAGTATATGTAAGCTCATTGTGATTTTTAGAGTTTTTTTTAATTTTATATGATTTTTCTAAAAATTATATCTATTTGATTCCTAGGCAAAAACTCGAACCAAGCTTCCCAAGGCAATCAAAAGGCCTAAGTGAGTGTTGGGCATCCTTGATGACCTATCTTGATATGTGTAATCACATTAATTTGAATAGAATGCATGAAAATTTGTAACGGACATTATGGCATTAATTAGCATTTAATGTAATAATAGGTGATAAATGAAAGTATTAGCATGAATAACATTTATGGATGATGAATGTACGTTAACACATGTAATGTGATGGCCTAGAACATGTTATGTGTTTGAAATGTATATTTATGGTGAAATCAAGAAATATATGTATTATGTGAATTTATGCTTTTTAGCATGGTATAGGTGATTTATGTGCACATGTGTGTGTGTATCATTAATGCATGTTAATATGTGGCATGTATAAAAGGCATGGTGAGTATATGTTGGTCAAATGGTCTTTAAATGATCACATGCTCCTATATGTGATAATATGATCATATAGAACCATTATGTGATCTTGACATTATATAATCATGAATGCTAGTTTTGAAGTATATGGATATGATTTTAAGCATCTAAACATGATTTATAATTGTAAATGTGTAAGTATGTGTGATTTAATAGCCTTGGGAATGTAAAGGCCAAATTTCATGCATGGGAGCCATATGTGCATATTTGTGACTTGCATACGAAAATGACTTGAATAGTATGTTTCATGCTTAAATGTCACTCCGAATGTTCACATGTGATGACTATAGCATGTGTGTGCTTAATGATGGTTGATGCCATCTTGAATGTTGTATGCTTTATTGCCACATATATAGACATATAATGCATGCATATCGCTAAATATCAATAATATGTGTAAAATGGCAAGTAATTAAAAAAGTGATCGTTGTGCATAATTGTGATGCATTAGACATTATAATGTATGTTAATGATGAAAGTATTGGTATAATATGTGATTATGATGCCGATTGATATTCTAGTTCTTACACTTAGTCAATGTGACCATTTGGTGTTTTTAAGCTTATGTAAGCCTAATTTGGCTTTGCTATGTGTTGTCTGACACATCCTACTTGGCATGGGTTTCTATGCCTCGCCGATGTGCGAAATGGCCAATGTGATCAGTTTATGTCAATTGAGACATAAACAATGTTATGCATTTTAAACTGGTTAAAATGAGATAAATCGACAAGTTGAAATATGCCTATACAATTAGACAACCTAGTTTAGATATGTTGACCAATTAACTAGTATCAATAGCTGTAATGTTTACTTTTAGGTAGGAGACCTACTAGTTATATACATTTCTTTTGTGTCGATGGGCACCAAGCTTTTGAGCCACTATTTTAGCACTATATTATGTGTAGCCTACACGCTGATGCATTTTGTATCTACAGATACTACTGCCTTTGGGTACACCATTTTACACCTTTTTGGGTGTTAGCACCTTCATATGCACCATTATCCAGCCTTGGATAGTTATCTCCTTAGTATGGGTATAAGTTAAACATAAAATAAGGATAATTGTGATACAAGTATGAATTAAAAGTAAAAAAATGTTAATTGCAGTTTAAATGATGAGTTATGTATGACATTGGTAATTTTGACATAATGATGGGTTAAACCCATTAATATAATATATGTGGTTAGATTACTTAAACTAGATAGGTTAATTAATCAACTAGGGAGTTAGCAACTGTTAGGACAATTTGGTGTCATTCTCATGTATGTTCCACCACCGTTGAGGTCTATAAAGGCCACCAAACATCCATATGTTATACATTGATGCTATATTTATTCATTTGAGTGTAGCTACTATTAAGGTCCATGAGAGCCACTACACACTTTCATACCAGTGCACCCACTATTGAGGTCCATAAAGGCCACTACACATTCTCATGTTGGTGTAATAGCCGTTGAGGTCTAGAAGGACCACTACATAATTACATATTGGTACTGTAGCCGAAGAGGTCTAAAATATGGACCAATGTACATTATAATCCTAATATCTAGTGCCAGGACTCTACTCTACCAAGTATAGGCTAAGTAAAGGGTTAATGAAGCAAAATAAAGTAAGGGGAATTAAGTGTGAAATTAAGTTATAAACATAAAATAACATAACATGACTAAGTACACTACTACATAATCATGCTATTGTGTGTGATTTCCTAATGACAAATCTCTACATATATGTTGCATGTTTATTGTAAATGTACATAGATGTAAGCATAATTTTTGAATACACCACTAAGCATTATGCTTAGCACATCATGTTTTTTATGCATAGGTTGTAGATAGCCGACACCAATCTAGCCTCAAAATAGCAGTGTAGCGGACTTAACTATTGCCATTTTGGTATATTTTTTATATGTATTAGTGTGATGTATAGAATAATAGATGACACTCATATAAAATTAGTTAGGATGGGTTTAGTCTAATTATGTAAAATAAATATGACATATGTTAATGTAAACTTTTCATGAATATGTATAAACATAAACTTTTGTTCATGTTATAATGGTTAAAGATGATGTGGTTTATATAATTATGATCTTGAAGGTTTGGATGGGTTGTGAGGATCATAAGGATCCCATATCATGGATTGAGATTATTCTAAAAGTGTTGTTTTTAGCAAGTTTTATTTTAGGCTAAATCACCATGCAACCATTATGCTATTGAATTTTTGTTAGAGTGGATTAAGTTTAATTATATACATATGTATGTATAATAGTTTAAGTGTATCTTTAGAAATATCCCATTATCACTAACTTATAAAAGGGTTTTAAGAAAAGAAAAATGAAATTAAATAAGGAAATAAAGTGAGATTATGTTAGGTTTATTAGTCTATCATCTCTTATTTGGTTCCAGCTATCAAACAGGGTAAGAGGTGCCATAGCTTTTATGTGTATACTTATTGGGTCTGGTTATTAGACCGAGTAAGGCTTACTCTTTTATTTTTAGGTTTAGGCATATGAGTTGCATCTATTTCCCCACCCTTATGAGTTAGGCCTTCTTTACTACTTTCTAACAATAGATAGATGGATTAGGCCAGCTTTAAGGCCTTGGAATGCATCTTCCTTATTATAGCATCTTTTGTATATTAGCTTTTGAGCTTTGTCCAACATGAGTAATCCTGCAAAATAAACATAGTGTTAGAGTTTGGTTTATTGAGTCTCAAATTAGTGCTTACCTATTTTCTTTTTAGATTGATTAGCATGGTCGGTTTTCCCACTGGAGGAGATGGCCAAGGTTTAATGTTATGTTTAAGAGCTATCTACCTAAAGGATGTTGTTGACTACCCTTAAGGCTTATTCCTAGTTCCTAGGAGAACACATGTTGAGCTGGCATATAGGGCTTGATGCTTGCCATGTCCCTTAGGGTCCTCCTAACTTGATATTGTTTGAGAGATACATTGATGACTTAGAGTTTGTGTAGGGGATGACTGTTGGGATTCTAAGAGATATCTTAGTAGAGACTAATGTGGAGTAGTACCCTTTCGAGGCCTTTGCTCACTTGCTGATTCGGGTGCCCTACACTTTTAGCCTTACTTCTTAAGTATACTTCTATTTTTTGTCTTGATTTTTTAAGTGTGGTTTCTAACTTCATTTGCTTTGTAGACTTTTAATCCTACTCTAAAGACCAAGCTTTCCTCCTCTATGAAAGAAATGAAGACTACCTCTAGCTCAAGGGAACCTCAGTTCTTTCATGCTCCTATTCATACTCCTTAAGGTCAAGCTTTTACTACTCCTACTCTAGCTATTAGATCTTAACCAGTGCCTAGCGAGACTATTGGTACTCTTATGATGTGTTTAAATTAAACTATGTGCATCATGGAGCTACTGAGGAGTTGACCTAGGTGTGCCATAGGATCGAGGATAATTGGTCTATTCCTTTTCAGCCTATAGACACCACCTTGGTATACTTTTGTGACCTCTTATTTTGTCCATTTGTTAACTTTATTGTCTATGGCATTGTCATTTGGATTCTAACAGGTTAAAAGAGCTCCTATTGAGAAGATTGCTCGAGTGGTAGAGTCTTTTAGGTGAGCTATGAATGATAAGACCATGTCATTGTGGTGAGTTTTCCTAAAATCATTAGTTATGTACATATGCATGATAAGCATTGAATGTTTAAATGCAATGATCCCTTATCCTTTCTACAAAAAGAATTGGCTAACAGAGTGTCATCGCTTCAAGTTGTGTGAAGAAAACTACAGCTTTGAAGATTGCTAAGAAGTTAATGCTCTCTTCTAATGATGAGGATATAGAGAGCAATAAGGAGAAGGAATGAGGATTGCTTCCCTATCCATACTTACTTATATTGATACACTTTCTTATATATATGTTTTAAACATTTGCCATAATTTTATATACATTTTGTTTATGACTACAAAAAATGATTGAAAATAATTTACAAAGGAATCTTACAACAATAGCCTTCTCTTAAGTCCATGCAAAGAGACTTATCAAAATAGGTCCATGTGGACCAAAATTCTTAAATAGTGAAGTTTGTGTGGACTTATGCCAAAACCTTCCTAGTATAAGACCATGCAGATTGTGCTAAAACCATCTGAGTGGGAATTTATACGAATATGAAGCATGTTTTTAAGTATAATTGATGAAGTTCATATGGACGTTGATGTTAACCTATCCCTTTCATAGTCCATACAGATGTCCTAGCATGTCTTAATCTCCTATCCTTATCATGTTAAGGCTTGCATTTTTAGTGAATATAAATATTTCTCCTTGTAACATATCTCATCATATTTCATCATAAATTCTCCTTTCACCCATCAACTGTCGGAGGTCTTGGATTCGAAAGCCACTTGGGATTTTCTAATTATTGCTCCCTTTTCTGCCATTAGATTTCTAAAGAAAGTGAAGATAGATTTTAATTTCTTTTATGTTGTCCATCACTATTAGGACCCTATTTTTAATTTTTTGAACTTTAATCATCAAGTGATTGCCCCTATGCTTAAGGAGTTTGCCGTCATCTTAAATTTGGATTTTCCTTTAGATACCTTTATTGTACTTCCTTCCTTTATGATTAGTACCCCTTCAATATTATAATCACCTTAAGGATCTTACCCCTAGTAGCTTGAAAGGTCATCCCAAGTGTAAGTCCCATTCCTCTATAAATAATTCTCAATTTTACTAGTTAGTTATTACCTAGTTCCATAGAATGGGTGGAATACTCCTATTATGCATTTTTAGTGACTTACGGTTAGTTACTTATGAGGACAAACACTATGATTATAAAATATTCTAAGTGCTTATCGAAGTTTTTTCTGGGAATAATCCTTTTGGCATTATTGTTACTGAGACCATCTGAGGATTAGATACCTTAAAGAAGGGTGTCTTTAACTTTGTGGCCAGAGGCCCTCTACTTTTATAGGTTTTTTTCTTTTTTGCTTAGATATCCCATTTTAGGTTTTCCCTCTAGTAGATTTTTTTGCCCTAATTTTTGCCTAGTGTGTTTATTGCTAGGTTTTCACACTAGCAAGCTTTATTACCCTAAAATTTGCCTAGTACACTTATGAAGGTTTTCATAATAGTGGGTTTGCCTAACTTTTGCTTAGGTGGTACTCTTTTGAATTTTCTAACTTAACGGCTTTTTTAAGATATGGTTGTAGGAAAAGTTAAAGCTGCTTGATATGCCCTCTAAAAGGATTTAAATTAGACATGCCCCTAATCATTATTGTGAGATGAGACTTAAGAGGAAATTTAGCAATAATGAGAATTGGCCTGTATGGCTTAATAAGATTGCTATGAATGAGATTTGATTGACATCTCCTTAGCAAAAGATTTCTCACTTTTCTCTATCTTGTCATTCGAGCTATATTCCATTAGTCGGATTAAGGTATACAAACTTTTATGTTCCTTATCACATTAAGAGGCAATTTGGTTTAAAGCAGTGGATTCCTCTTCAACCTTTAGGTTTTCAAGGTAGTTTATTAACACAACATTTCCTATGTTCTTATCTAGATTTATGGAAACATCATTCTATGCTAAAGAACATGTCTGATCATAAAGCTAGCAATATAAGTGTGGATGACTATTACAAGGTTTGGATTACAAGAACATCAAGATACAACAAAACACTTTTATTGAAGAGAAGAAATGAAGATATATCCTTTACATCTACTAAGAAAAATTGTATTTAGCCTTTTAGAGTTCAATTATTTATAGAATGCTTCTCGTTAGAAGGCAATTGGCATACCAATAATCATGAAGAATCATCTTCAACATTAATCACATTAAGACTAACCCATTAGTCTTAGTAAATATATTAATTATCCCTTAATAATACTATCTTTATCAATAAGCCTTTACGAGTTTTCTTGATTGAATATTTTCTCTCCATTCCCCTAACTTTTACATGAAGTGCCTATTTTTAGGTTTTCACCTCATTGAATTGTCCTAATTTTTGAAGGGTTTTTAACTTACCAGACTTTTTTTTTATCAAAATACTTCTTTAGTCTATCTATGTTAACAACTCTAAAAATTTGTTACCCTCTAAGTCAAAATTTTTTATGCCCCTATGCCTTATTCCTTCACCATATGGGCCTCCCCAATTACGCTTAAACTTCCCCCTAGGGTCTATTAGTAAAGCCCTAGTTTGTTATAAGACAAGATTTCTTTCTCGAATGGAACATGGCTTGACTTTCTTATTGTAGGCCTAAGCGAGCTTCTTTTGATATATTTGCATGTGATACAAAGCCTTCATTTAATTCTCATCAATTAACACCAATTGTTCATATCTAGCTTTTGCCTATTCAACTTTTGGTACTTTTGCTTCCAAGATTACTCTTAACGAAGGGACCATTATTTTTATTAGTAGTACAGCTTCCATCCCATACACCAATAAGTATGGTGTGACATTTGTTAAGGTTGTGACGGTCTATTTTATAACCCTTATGTGCAAATGGCAACATTTTTGCACAATCCTTATAAGTGACAGTCATTTTTTGCAAAATTTTCTTGACATTTTTGTTGGCTACTTCCATAGCGCTATTAGTTTGAGGCTTATAAAAGGAAGATTTATGGTGCTCAATCTTAGACTTCTGCAGGAGCTATTTAGTTTCACTTTGTAATTGTACTCCATTTCTTAACAAAGTTGCAACAATCTGTCTCTATTGTCAACTAGTAATATCCCAACCTTATGATATTTTTTGTTAAATTTCTATAACATCCCCTACCAGATTCCTTAAGAAACCAAATAGGTGATGCACTTCCCACCAGGTCACCTATCCTAAAATTTCTCCAAATTTACACTCCTTAACTCTTATAAACTATTTTATTTTTTGATCCGATATTGCTTAACTTCTCAATCTATCCCTTATCTATTCTTTCTTAAGGTATAATAGACTTATAACACCTCTTAACAGACCTTCTACATGTTTCCAAAAAATTGGGCAGCACAACGGCTATCTAGGTGATATCCCAAAACTTTTTTTCCACTTGTAAAGACACTTGTAATATCATTATTATCAATCTATCTCCTTTTAAACCCTTCTAGTCCACTTAATAACATCACTCTATCATCAACATACACTAAAGAACAACATAGGGCCTCAAGCCTAAAATCATCGAAACAATAGGAATAAAACATTCAAATAAATGGTCTATTTTCATATATCACACATCTACCTATATGTACAAACACTAGCAACTCCTAAGCTTCCTAAACCTATAACCTATAGTGTTTACATGAGTGCCTACTAAACATAAAAGAAACACATAGTTATATACCTTTCACTATATGTGCTGCTACACTACATGATCTTCGAAGCTATACCGTTAACTTTTGTAACATGAACACTAAAACACTGGTATGCTGAGTATAAAACTTAGTGGTGAATTTTTGTATTAAAAACATGTAATATACAATCACTCAGATGTAGTAACAAGCTATAAATGCAATACAAGCACTCATATCATACAAGTGACATTAATTATTATACTCAGTCTCCTAATTCAATTAATTGCAATTATACCATTGTGGTATTTTTCATATAATTTATTCATTATGTAATATAACATCAAGTTGATCTGTATTTTAATTTACTTTAATTTAATTTAATAGGC
>CANXYI010957943.1:0-11421 GCA_948208565.1 Hura crepitans | reverse complement strand
AGATCCATTTACTAGTTTATAACCCTTACTAAAATAATTATTCTTCCAAAACCCAACCATTGTCTTATTGCTTAGTGCTTACTTCAAGGTAAGATCTAAGGCTCCTTTCATTATATTCATTCATTTATTTGAGTTGTTTGTCTAACCAATGATTTCTATGATTAATCATCAAGTGAGGTGGTTCTATGTAATCCTTATGACAATTATAGGAGTAGGTTAACCTCTCAAATTGGTTTAATAATGTTCTAATCATTCATAGAAAATTGTAATCGCACTTAGATTCTGAAACTAATGATTAAGTCCGCACAGACCTATTTTGAATGGTAGAAGGTTTGCACGGACCTATTAATTGAATATGTATATGGTAAAAGGTCCATACGAACCTATAAAAAGAATATGCACATAATATGAGGTCCGTACGGACCATGGTACAATAACAATATCATGTTTGCCTTGTCTATTATGTTTTAACATATTTTGTTCACCATGTTAGCATGCCTTTATATCTATATCATATTGTATGATCATTCTATTTGACATTGTCATTAGGTCCTCACGGACCACTATTTGGTGTTATTAATCTCTTCTTTTGAATTGTATGCAAATGACCTTTCTCACTCGAGTGGATGTCTGGATAGACTTAATATCATGTAGTAGTTTGTACAGACTAATGTCAGAGCCTCATAAAGTCTACACGGACTAATCAACGTATAGATGAGACCATTCTAATGCTTTGTTTGATTTCTTTTGGTTTTGTACTATTTAACTTCATTGCTTATTTTGGTGTTGTAATAGCTAGTAAATAACTTGTTTTACATGCTAAAACCTAACTTTCACATCAAATGATTTTATACATAATTAAATGGTATTTTTCTTGACAAAATGGGTTTGTATTTCCTTAATCAAAAGTCACAAAATGGGTTTGGTATTTACATGCATAAAAATAAAGTTCAATAATAAGCATTTCCAAATGTCAATTTTATCTGCCCATATGACTAAAACACATATCCTATGGATAATGGGGGTGGATAGCTAATACAACCTCTATGAACCAAAAGGTTTATCTACCAATGTGGATCTGAAGATCAAAGATAACATGATGGCCATTACGACCATTTATGAACCCAAAGTTCATCTACCAATGTAGATCCAAAGATCAAACATATGTAGTCCTTTGGATCAGACTAAAAGTAAACCCGTAGACCAAAAACATCAAATAGCATTGTAATGCCTTAGCAACTGCTACTATACTCCTAGTTAACTTGTCAACCAATCCATCTAGGTTGTTATGTATATGGGCCATTAAACATGTTTATTTTTTTAGTTTCACCAATTTAAATAGCTTAAAAATAACTTTTACTTATAGTAAGGCCAACAAATGACCATATAAGGAAACTTAGTGTATTTATGATATTAGTTATGATCATGAAAATCATATTGATTCAATACCATATTCAATTGTCTACATTTGCACATATATAATTATACATGCTCAATTTATACTTATAAATCTGACTTTTATCATCCCATGGCCAATATCAATTAATTGACCATAAGTGCATTTTTACATTAAATGTTGTCCATGGTGTCATTTCAGCCATTAAGCTTATTTTATGCACAAATTTTATATCTTTACATTATACATCATAAAAGAATGCTTATATAACTCAAATTTTGTATATGGTAACACACATACATCATGTATATTTATGCATAATAAGGCCATTTAAGCAATATAATCATCATTATATAAATAATTTGTCAACTACCATATTCAACACCTTTTTGGGTGCTTTCTAACACATTACATACACACTAGCATCAATTAAGGTCATTCAACCATAATGTTTCATCACACCAAAAAAGGTATATTTTTCATCATTTCCATACAACACAACCATTATTTTAATTAGAACTATCATTTTCTATATTGTGTACATAAAATAAATGAGCATGCACACTCTTAGGTCCATTAAAGCCATTCATCCACCATGCATCCAAGGCCTCATTCATATTCAATTTATGTATTTAGATACATAAGACAATTTCCTACATCAATCAAATATACTTATGTCATTCATTTATGTAAATGAACATATACATTATAATGGCACTACATGGATTGTTCGGCTAATAGGCAATTCCCTAATTCCATCTCAATGCCTTAAATTCTTATTCATTATACACATTATAAACATTATTTATGCATCATATAAACCAACTCAAGTGGCAATTTACACAATTAAAGCTACTTTAGCTTATTTATTACATGCAAACTACATATATTAAATATGATGAGAATTTAGGTATATTCAAATCTTCATGAATTAATTTGATTTCACATACCAAAACAATCACAATGTGACCCTAAAGACTATTCACACCTTCGTTTTTCCTTTGTCTCTCATTTTATCCGTTTTCTTAACTGCCGATTATAGATTTGATTTTAAAAATTTGTAATAAATCAAAGAAAACATAAACCAACAAAACAAAAGCATAAATATTCTCTTAGGTATATAGCGAACCTAAGAAAATATTGGGTTTCAAAAATTCTTACCCAAATAAAAAATGATTACTATTTATCCCAACTAAAATCAAGCCAAAATTTTCAGTTTCTTTTGATTTTCTCACTTTTAATGAGCTCTAGAGGATGTGGAGGCACTAAGCAACCTTTCAATCAGGCTAAACTAAGTTAAAATAGAGGTTTGAAGAAGTAAAAATGGAGGGAAGAAAGGCAAGGAAGCCATCGGCTTCAAGAGAAGAGGGGAAAGGTTTGACCAAAATATGTAATTTTGACACTATTTATACTTTCCCAAAAATTTAATTATTTTTCCCATTGTTCATCTCTTTCTTTCCCTTTTTCTTTCTCTTTTAAGCTCCATTTGATCTCAATTAATCATTTAAAAATTCACTTAATTAGGGCCCACAATCCTCTAAAAATTAGAGCTCAAAAAATGTGAAAAGCCGAATTATTACACTATTTTTATGTTACCTGATTTTTAGATAAAATACTTCCTAGGCTCCAAAAATTCCAATTCTAGTGCCATTAGAATCGTTAGAATTTTTGAGTATCAAGTCATATAAGTTTTATAATTTTCTAAGCATATTTTAAAATATTTTACAGTTCAATTTTGCCTTGATCATTATTCATAAGACACCGCTGTAAAACTTACTTAGCATTTTTAACCAATCAAATGACTTCTGATTGATTTTGAACTTTGCCCAAAATTCTTTTATGATTAATACTTTCATCTAGTAGCTTCAGTGTATCCCGAGTCTTAAGAACACTTTATACTGAGAAAGTACTATTCATAAAATTCACGATTTTTAGGTCGTTACATTACTTCCCCTCTTAAAAGAAATATCATCCTTAACATTACCTAGTTTAAATAGATAAGGATATTACTCTCTTATTTGAGCTTCTAACTCCCATGTTGCTTTTGCCATCCCATGGTGCTTTCAAGTAACTTTCACTAGTAAGACTATCTTGTTTCTTAGTTCTTTAAACTCTCTAGCCAGAATCCTAATAAGTTCTTCTTTAAAACCCTGATAAGTTCCTCTTCATGAGATAAATCTAGCCTAACTTCCACTTTTTTCATAGGTAAGACATGTGTCAAAACATACCTATATCTTCTAAGCATAAAGACATGGAAAACATCATGAATCTGTTAAAGTTCTGGTGGTAATACTAGTCTGTAGGCTACTAGCCCCACACATTCTGTCACTACATATGGCTTGATAAACCTCAGACTTAGCTTCCCTTTATTGTCAAAATGTAGAGCCTTTTTCCATGGCAAAACCTTTAAAAATACCTTATCTCCCACTTTAAATTCAACATCTTTCCTTTTGAGATCTGTATATGACTTCTATTTGTCAAAAGCTGCTTTTAGTCTATCTTTGATGATCTTCTCCTTCTTTTCAACATCCTTAATCAAATCTAGTCTAATGAGCTTAGTTTCACTTAGTTTACTCTAACATAAGGGAGTTCTGCACTTCCTTCCATAAAACGCCTCAAAAGGAGCCATTCCAAAACTTTCTTGATGGCTATTATTATACGCAAACTTCGTTAATGCCAGGTATTAATCCCAGATACCCTTAAACTCGATGCCATAACTCCTTAACATGTCCTTGAGCACCTGACAAAGATGCCTTATCGTAAGCATAACATCATTCACTTACCAACATATAATCACTTAAATATCAAAAGATTACCTGAATGACTCTTTCTAACTATTCATCAGTCTGTGGATAAAATGCAGTGCTAAAACTTAATCGAGTACCAAAGGCATTGTGAAGTTTTTTCTAAAACCTCGATGTAAATCATAGGTCTCGTTTAGATATAATTGATGATGATACTGTATGCAATTTGATGACCTTTTTAATGTATAGTTCAACAAGATTCTCCAGTGAATAATCCAAACAAGATTCTCCAGTGAATAATCTATTCTCACTGGTATAAAATGAGCTATCTTGGTAAGGCAATCGACCACAACCTATACTGAATCACACTTACCCCTTGTCATAGGCAATCCAACCATAAAATCGATGGTGATCCTATCCCATTTCCATTATGGAATTGCTATAGGTTTCAATAATCCATATGGAACCTGATATTCTACCTTCACCTATTAATAATTAAGGCTTTTGGTCACAAATTATGATATATCTCTCTTCATACTAGGCCACCAATAGGATAATTTCAAGTTTTGGTATGTCTTTATGCTACTTAGATATATAGCATAAGGAGTATTATGAGGCTTATAGAGAATATATTTCTTTTACTCTTCAACATCTTGTACACAGATTCTATCATGGTAATATAAGCAACCATTATTCTTTAGCTCATACTTAATAGGCTTTCTCTCTTGGATGGCACTTATCACGCTCATTAAATTGTGATCATCCTTTTAACTATCTTTAATTTGTTGTAGCAAACTAGGCTTAACTTGTATCTCTGCCAACAAAGCACTATAGACATAAACTGAAGTTTGACATTCATGGTTGCCATGAATTTCCTACTAAGAGTATTAACCACTACATTAGCCTTGCCAGGATAATAATAAATTAAATAGTCATAATCTTTAATTAACTCTATTTATCATCTCTGCCTCAAGTTTAGCTCCTTTTATGTTAGAAGATACTTCAAACTCTTATGGTTTATGTACACAAAACACTTCTTTCCACATAGATAATGTCTCTAGATCTTTAATACAAACACTATACCTGCAAGCTCTAGATCATGATAGGGTAGTTCTTTTTATGTGGCTTCAACTATTCAAAAGTATAGGCAACTACATTGCCTTCTTACATCAGAAGACACCCCAACATATTATGTGAAGCATCAATATCGATAGTGAAGTCCTTCCCAAAAACCGGCTGAACTATAATATGTGCTTCTGTCAATATTGCCTTAAGATTATAAAAAATCTCTTAGCATTTGTCATCTTAGAAAAACTTGATATCTTTTCATAATAAATGAGTCATAGGTGCTGCTATCAAAGAAAAACCCTTGACAAACCATCTATAATAACTAGCTAACCTAAGAAAACTCTGGATCTATATGGTGTTCCCAAGTGGCTTCCACTCTATAACTGCCTGTATCTTGCTAAGATCAACATGAATCCCTTCTACAAAAGCTATTTTTCCAAGAAAATATACCTCACTAAGTTAGAACTAACACTTGTTGAGTTTAGCATAGAGCTCTTATTCTCTTAAAATTTGCAAACTATCCTCAGATACTATTCATGCTCATCTCTACTCTTAGAATAAACTAAGATATTATCAATAAAGACAACTACAAAATAATCTAGATACTATTTGAAAACTCTAAAACTCTATTCATCAGATCCATAAAAGTTGTAGGAGCATTGGTAAGCCCAAATGGCATTACCAAAAACTTATAATGACCATATCTCATTCTAAAAGCTGTCTTCACCACATCAGACTCCTTTACCCTCAATTGATAGTATCCTGACCTTAAATCAATCTTAGAGAACACTCTAGGCCTCTTAAGCTGATAAAAAATGTCATTAATATATGGCAACAAATACTTATTCTTGATGGTCACTTTGTTTGGCTGTCTATAATCCACACATAATCATAAAGAACCATTCTTCTTCTTTATAAATAATACTATTCCTCCCTAATGCAAAACACTCGGCCTTATGAAGCCCTTATCAAGCAACTTTTGTAACTAAATCTTCAACTTGTTTAACTCTACTGGAGCCATTCTGTGTGGAGCTATTGATACCGGTGTAATGCTAAGTAACACCTTTATGTTGAACTCAAGTTCCCATTTTGGAAGCAACCTGAGCAACTCTTCAGGAAATACATTCATAAATTCTGACACTACTGGTATGTTACTAGCATCCGGCTCTTCTATTCTAATGTCATATACATGAGTAAGTATTCCTGACAACCTTTTCTCATCATCTACCTTACTATAACTACTGATATAACATTGGACAAGAAGTTGATCCTCTCTCCAATAGCTGTGATTTTAAACCCATCATCAGTTTAGAGAGTTAACCTCTTAAGCTTGGAATCCAAAATTGCTTGCTATTTGGGTAGCTAATCCATGACCAATATCAAGTTAAACTCATTAAAAGGTAGTTCTATTAGGTCGCCATCCAGTTGATGGTCTTGTATCTCTAATGGGCAATCTTTATATACTTGATCAACTACTACATGCTGGCCTATGGGGTTACTAACCATGTTCCCTAGGTCAAGTGATTCTAAAACTAACCCTCAATCTCATGCCTGTGATGTGCAAACATATGAATGTGTAGACCTCAAATCAATTAAAGCTAAAACAAGAGAGTCAAAGAGATAAAATATACCAGTTATAACGTCTAGCTCATCAGCCTTTTCCCATGCCCTGATGGCATACTATAAAGTAGGGGCTCTATGCTCAACTCTATCCCTCTAAGCTCTTTCTAGTTTATCTCCTCAGTCTCCTTTCTGACCTCTGGTAATTATATGCATAGATTTTTAGCCAACATTAGCTCTGGTAGGACAATCTCAAAAGAAAGGATCTAATGAACCACACCTGAAGCATACTCTTGGTTTACTCTTCTAGCAGTCTCCCTTATATTGCTTATAGCAAGTCAAACATTAAAGAGCCTAACCACTCTTAGCTTTAGAAACTGGCGTACTAGTAGCTTGGGATTACTATCCAACCTTACCCTTGTACCTAAGACTAATCTTACTTTTGAGATTGTTATAGTGTCCCAAATTGACAACTTCTAAACCTCTTACCTGATTGTTGTGCAAAGCTGGATGCTCCATGACCAGAAGATCTCTTCTTTTGATAGTATTCTTCTTATTTTGCATCTTCTCTATCTATTGATAGACTGTAACGAACTGATTAAAGTCTATAATCTTTATAGGAACTACTTAAGACTTAATCTCGACATGTAATCCTTTTTCAAAATGCTTGCACTTATTAACCTTTATGGTAATAGTTTCTTTAGCATAGTGGCTAAGCATGGAAAAGTCCTTTTCATAATCCCCCACAAACCTTTACTCATGTCTGAGGTCTATGAATTACTACCTTCTATCATTTAGATAATCTTTAGGTATGTACTTCTTGTAGAATTACTCCAGAAAGAAGTCCCATGTTAGCTCTTCTTCTATCTTATACTCAATCAAATCATCCCACCATTTTAAGGCCTCTTCTTGAAATAAGGAGGTGGCACAGATCACTTTCTCTGCATGTGTACAGCACATCTACTTTATTATCTTTTTAATGTAATCTAACTAATATTCTACTATTTTAGGATCCACTTCACCTTTTCCTTTAAAATCCTTAGCCCCTATTCTCTTGACTCTCTCTAGGTAAGTCTTTTGGAGAGCTAAGAGAACATCCTATTGTTGTAGAGCTAGTAGAGGTAAAGTAGTCACTGTAAGCTATCATAACAATTACAGCATCTCTTATAGAAATGCTAGTGGTGCTTGGGTTACTAATGACATCTGCCTCACTACACTACCAGATATTAAGGCAACCATATCTAATTCTTATCCCATGGACATAGAAGCTTAGTCTTCTTTCTCTTTGCAAGGTATAATCATTGTAGTTATAGGCACAAGAATAATTGATAAGCTTCGGTGTCATTAAATTATGCTATGTATAGACTTGACTCTTATATCACTCTTATATAGCCTAGGAATGCCTAAATTGGAGCTCTGATACTACTAAATATGACACCCCTTACTTGGTTCGGTCGGTGGCTGGTCACTTAACACGACTAAGGTGTGTAACCCATAACATGCTGTTCGACCTCATCTCGCTTAACATTGCTTAAAACATTTGTCCATGCATACTTAAAACATAAAAAATGTGAGTTTTCAAAAATTACTTTTTAAAATCTGAGTCACATATTCAAACTTTAGAATCTTTGTGCCAAAATTTTGATAGCATAATGACTGTACCGGGCATTATCCCAAAATTTGAATAGTAACTTGCATTAAGAAAAACACTTCTAAAAAGTTTTTCAATCAATTTCCTGACTTTGTGATCCTTCTAATCACTCTAAATTGACACTCAACATCAACATAGTCCCAATCTTAGGAAGAGACATCAAATAAGTATAAAACAATTCAAACATTTAAAATAAGGTTATAAACCATATACAAATCTTAAATTACAAAATACAACTGTTTAGACCCAAGACTAATTACATCCATCCTAAGAGTGGCTTTTTTTGTCTATACATATCATATTCTAATTACATGCATCAAAAGTACCAAAATATTAGCCTTCTCTTACGTGTTTGGATGTTCTGAGGATTGGGCTCAATCATCCTTCTAACCTACATATCACAAACAAAATAATGTGCTAAGCATTTAACTTAGTGGTGAAATTGAAGTAAGTCATGACTTATGTAACATCATTAATAAATATAATCATTATTTGTATTTCTCATCATATCCATAATGTGTAAAGTGCTACATAACCATACGCGAGTTAAGCATTGCATAAAAATCATATAATTCACATAGAATCATAGATAATACACTTCACATGCCAATCTGGTATTTACATGCATAAAAAAAAGTTTAATATTAAGTATTTCCAAATGTCATTTTTATCTGCCTATATGACTAGAACACATGTCCTATGGATAACGGGGGTGGATGGCCAGTACGACCTCTATAAACCTAAAAGTCCATCTACCAATGTGGATCCAAAGATCAAACATAACATTATGACCATTATGACCATTTATGAACACGGCATTTATCCACCAACATGGATCTAAAGATCAAACATATGTGGGCCTTTGGATCAGACTAAAAGTGGACCCATAGACTAAAAATATCAAATAGCACTGCAGTGCCCTAGCAATGGCTATTATACCTCTAGTTGATTGGTTAACCTATCCGTCTAGATTGTTATGCATATGGGCCATTAAACATGTTTATTTTTTTTAGTTTCACTAATTTAAGTAGCTTAAAAATAACTTTTACTTATGGTAAGGCCAATAAATGACCATACTGGGAAACTTAACATATTTACAATATTAGTTATGATCATGAACATCATATTAATGCAATACCATATTCAATTGTATACATTTGCACATATATAATCATAGATGCTCAATTTATGCTTGTAAATCTCACTTTTATCATCTCATGGCCAATATCAATTAATTGACCATAAGTGACCACTTCATGCTTAACTTAAAGTATTTTTACATTAAATGTTATCCATGGTGTCATTTTGGCCACTTAGCTCATTTCATGCACAAATTTCATATCTTTGCATTATACACCATAAAAAAATGCTTATATAACTCAAATTTTGTATATGGTAACACACAACCTCATACACATATACACCATGTATATTTATGCATAATAAGGCCACTCAAGCAACATAATCATCATTATGTAAACAATGTGTCAACTACCATATTTAACACATCTTTAGGTACTTTATAACACATTACATACATACTAGCATCAATTAAAGCCATTCGGCCATAATGTTTCATCACACTAAAAACAAATATTTTTCCTTATTTCCATACAACATAGCCATTATTCTAATTAAAACTATCATATTCTATATAGTGTACATTGTAGATATCCATTTTCGTCCGAGCTTTAGTAAGTACATATTATTATTATTAAATAATAGGTATATAAAGTTGTATGATGTTAATTGATGATTATTGTTATATTATGGGATGTAAGTTTAGTTAATGTATAACTATTAGTATAAATGTGTTATTAAGTCATATAAACATCTATATAAATTATTGATTAGTAATAATTTAATTACCAATTAGAATTAAAAAAAATAATAACAAAAAATAATTACGCGATAAATAATGAAAAATAATTACAAATCGAAAAATCAATTAAAATAATTATTAAAATAATCAATTAAAATAAATAAAATTAATTAATTACAATCCAAAACAAAAATTAATTACAATCCAGAAAATAAAAATTAATTAAATTACAACCCAAAGCAAAAAATAATAAAAGACAGATTAATAAAGATTACAATGAGGAACTACTGGGCCAGCCCAAGCCTAGCAGTCCAAAAAAATAGCCACAAAAGGCCCATCACCAAGCTTATTACAGCAGCCCTATACATTCCAGCTAGCCCAACCCAAGCTCAAGCCCACTCTAATTAACCCCATCTACAGATAAAAAATTAAAAAATAAGGGTGAGGGGATCTGTAGAGAATAGTAGAGCAGGTAAGGGGGATGGTTATAAATAGAGATGAGTAAATACAACAAAAGAGCAAGCAAGAAAGCTAAGCAAAAATAGCAAAAATTTAAGAAAGACAGAAAGAAAAGAAACTAAAGAAAAACAAACAAGAGGAAGAAGAAACCCAGCAACCAAAGTAGTAATAGCAGCATTCCAAGGAAAGAAAGAGGAACATTTATTAGTTACAAGTGCAAGAATCTACAAAGAAAGCAAAGTAACTCTCTTTCCCTACTTCATTTTCTATGATTGCCACTTGGATGAGCTAAAGTCAGTAATGATTTCACTCATCCAAGGGAGTCAGCTAGCTATTTTTATTTGAATCATTGTCATAATCCCAAAAAAAAGTGTATTATGGAAGTCAATTTGATTTCTATAATGCATAGGTTGGTCAGTAATGATCTAGAAGTTATTATAAGTCTAAAAAAGATTTTTTTAAGAAATAAGGTCCTTAGGTTCATCATATAATCATATCACTGATTTTAGTTCAGTTTAGATAAGTATCCTTTTTAAAATGGGAAACTACTTGTGAACAAGTTAAGGACATTAGAGGAGCAACTAATCACAACCCAAAAATAATCTTGATATAGATATTGGAAATACAGGGTAATGTAGCCACTTACAACCCCAACATCATTAGAACTTATTCAAACAAATGCTTCCTAACATTCTAAATGGACATAAGATATCTAAGACTG
>CANXYI010957911.1:0-11609 GCA_948208565.1 Hura crepitans | reverse complement strand
GGTACAATTGCAAGGCCTACTTAGAGTCTCATAGGAAGGAGAAGCAAAGATTTGCTTTAACTTCAGGTATTAATATGATTAAAATTAATACTCATACTACTAGTGATAACCAATCATGGATATTGGATACTAGATGTGGTTCTCACTTATTTTCTTCTTTGCAGGGACTAAAGAATAATAGGAAAATGTAAAAAGGAGATCTGGACTTGCACGTAGGAAATAGAGCAGCGTTACTGCATTAGATGTAGGGACATATCATCTTTCTTTACATTCTGGCCATGAATTAATTTTGAACAATTGTTATTATGTGCCTTCATTACCTAAAAACATTATATCAATTTCATGTCTTATTGAACAATGTTTTGATGTTTCCATTAATAAAAACAAGGGTTGTTCTATTTACTTAAATAATATCTTTTATTGTTTAGGTACAATACAAAATATAATTTATATTTTGGATAAAGGGAAGGAAATATATAATATTAATACCAAAAGACTCAAGTTAGATAACCTAAAGCCATCTTATTTATGGCATTATTGTCTTGGCCATATAAATGAGACACACATCATTAAGTTACATAATGATGGTAGCTTGGGATCATTTGATTATGAATCATATGATACATGTAAATCTTGTTTGTTAGGGAAGATGACAAAGTCACCTTTTACTAGAAAGGGTGAGTGTGCAAATAAGTTATTGGAACTCATACATACAAATGTGTATGGCCCAATGACAACACATGTACATGGAGGCTTCTTATACTTCATTAACTTTATTGATGACTATTCACAATATGGGTATTTGTACTTGATGAAGTACAAGCCTAAAGCCTTTGAAAAGTTCAAAGAAAATAGAAATGAGGTTTAGAAATAATTTAGCAAAAGTATTAAAACTCATCAATTTGATTGATGTGGTGAATACTTGAGTTAAGAATTCAAGGGTTATCCAAGAGACACTGGCATTATGTCTCAATGGACTCCTCCTTATACACCATAATAATGGTGTATCTGAAAGGAGAAATTAAACTTTATTGGATATGGTTCGATCTAATATGAGTTTTGCAGAATTACCCAAGTCCTTCTAGGGGGATACACTGGAAACCGTTGTTTATATTTTAAATAGAGTTTCATCAAAGTCAGTTGACGTTACACCATATGAGATATGTTACAATAAAAATCCTATTCTTTTACATATCAAAGTTTGGGTATGCCCTACATATGTGAAGAGAATAATGTCAAATAAACTTAAGACTAAGTCTAATAGGTGCTTATTTGTAGGCGTATCCAAAGGAAACTTTAGGATACTACTTCTATCATCCTTTGGAATAGAAGGTGTTTATTTCAAAGTATGCAGTCTTTCTAGAGAAATAGTTTCTCATGAAAGACAATGGGAGTAAAATTGAACTTGATGAAGTTCAAGACCCATAAGTAGAAGTAGATCAACCGACTAATCCTAGTTCTATTACTCATAATGATGAGATAATAAAAGAACCTATAGAAACACAAGTTCTTAGATGATCTATTTAGGTCAAAACTATTTTTAAAGATATGGATTTCTCATAGATAGCATAGTGGAGGACCACAAGCCAACAAGCTATGAAAAGGTTTTGAAGAGTTTAAAATTAGACTTATGGCTCAAAGCTATGAAATCTAAAATGGATTCCATGTATGATAACTAGGTATAGACCTTGATTTATCCACTAGAAGGGATGAAACCCAATGGATGCAAATGGGTCTTCAAGAGGAAGACTAACATAAAAGGTAATATGATTACATATAAAACTCGATTAGTAGCAAAAGGCTACCGTTAAAGATAAGGAATTGACTTTGATGAGACCCTTTCTCTAATTGTAATGCTTAAATAAATTTAAATTCTACTTGTCATAGCTGCTTATTATGATTATGAGATTTGGCAAATGGATGTAAAGACAGCTTTCCTTAATGGAAAATTTGCAAAGGAAGCATACATGACATAACCTGAAGGTTTTACATTTATAGATGGCAATAAAGTCTGCAAGCTTCAAAGATCCATTTATGGATTAAAGTAAGCTTCTAGGAGTTAGAACATCGATTTTGATGAGATAATCAAAGGCTTAGTTTTCTCACAAACATAGATGAACCATGTTATGGGGTTTTTGGGGCTCATGTGTTCAAATTGCTTGATAATGAATAAAGATAGAAAAATTTTAGTAAATAAAAATGTTATCACCAAGTTTAAAATCCTAAATATCACACCAAATGATTTTCTACCTATGTAATTGGTGTTTTCCTAAATAAAATGGTTTTGAGTTTTTCTTAATCAAAATTCATTATAACAAATACATTTTAATAAGGGCTAATCTCCTAGAGATAGGAGTTGGGCAATTACTGCCAATTCCTATGCAATTATGGGTATTTGTTAGGCCACATCATAATCAATCAATGACTCAATTTTTAGATGTATAAATGTATTGGTATGCTTGTTGTATGCTTAAAAATACTGCAACTTACTTCATCTAATTGCAAAGGTGATATGGATGCTTAAATATAATGCATGCTTACTTAATATGGGACTGATAAATGTTACAATATACAAAAAAGGCATTTTATTAGGGCATAAATAAGATCTAAATTTCAAACCTTTTTGGTATAGAAGATTAGAGGTCCTGGTATAGAGGCTAAATGGTGACTCCCAAATACTAAACCACCCTCATCCCTAATAAAAATATGTAATCTCTAAGGTAGCGACTCTACTGGCGATTGAAAATCTTAATTTGAAAGTGCCCAAATAATATGTTGTCCAAATATTCTAATTTTTATCAGTTCATGCATTACACTCTTTATATATTGTATCCCTATTACCCTAGATGGTGTTGCGAACCATGACTCCATTTTTTATTCAAGAATGGGGAAATGCTAGCATATCCTTCCTTTTATAAGCCTCGTACCTTTGGGTATATAAAAAGGTGAACTAACTAGTTGCTTTAGGAGGGACCTCTACTTGTAGGAGCCTTAAGCCTTTTTTACTATATTGTGAGCCTATATAGTTAAGCTTAGCAACTTCCCCTAGGTTACATGATCCTAAATGTTTGTGATTGCACTACGACTACTATGCGGGCCTATTATGTTTGACCTTATTTAGAGTGGAGGCAAGCCCATTATGCCTTTTGTCTAGGATAAGCCCAACCTAATTTCACTTTAAATAAGATTTAAATATCATAGGCCATTATATTTGCCTGCATTTTAAATGCAAAAGTTCATTAGGCCTAATAAAGCCTATAAGTGAACCTATACATCCCCTGATGATGCTTAGGCAATCCCACCTAGGAAAGAACTGGCTTGACCTCGCGTGCAGGCAAAATAAGGTTGAAAGGTCTTTTACATGAGTTTGTCCATGTTGCACCATGAACATGTATTGTATATCATGCATCATATACATTTTACACTGTTAATATTGTACATGTATCATACCTAACTCCTTGTTTTGACATCCATCATTAATCCTTCATTCACTACTCAGTGGAAGCTAACTGGTAAATGCCTCAGTTAAACTAGTGAAGTACTATTAATTCAACCAAAGCAAGGAACCATGTCAGCCGATGAGTATGTGACCAAGCCCATGTTCATAGAGGCAATGAATGAGATAGAGAAGAGGATGATGGCAGCTATGACTAATGCCTTATCTAACATTCATAACTCGAAAGAGGTAGGTTAAACTTTAGACACTCATAAGGAAAAAAAAGTGGCAGGCAGAGGAGATGATCAATCTTTCGATGATGAAATTCCTCAAGTTAACAAGTTATACCATAAGGTCCCCCCTCTCAAGATAGTTAAGGATGATCAATTGAAGAAGCTCAATGAGAAGATGAAAGCTATGACTAGGCTAGTCACTGGAGGCAAGGACATCAACCTTGATGATATCAGCTTAAGATCTTATTGAGAAATTCCCTATAAGTTCAAAATGCCTGCTCTAAGTAAGTTTAATGGCACGACTAACCCACAAACCCATTTAAAGTAATACATAGTTGCCATAAGAGCCACCCACTTGTTCGAAGAGCAAATTGTGAGTTTGTTCAGCATGTCTCTCATAGGCCAAGCTTTAGACTAGTATTATTACCAAGAAAAAAGGGTAAAAAAAGACTGGAATGAATTGGCATAGGCATTTAATAAGTAGTATTCCTATAATGTTAGCATAGAGATGACACTAAAAGACTTGGCATTGGTAAAGCAAAGACCGAATGAAAGTTTCTCTGACTACTTACAAAGATGAAGGGATAAGATCTTGAAGATAAGGAAAAAACCTAAGGACATTAATCATATCAAAATGTTCATCAGGAATGCAAATAGTTATATGAATAGTGGGCTCATCACCATAGGTATCACCATATGGGAATAGCTAAAAGACATCACCATTGACTTAGAGGTAAATTACCAAAATAAAGAGTTCAAAAGGATAAGTAATCCCACTTTCACAAGTAGTAACACCGGAGGCACTGCTAAAATAGCTAATGTACATGTTGTCCAAGGTAGAAGATATTCCAACCTAGATAAGTCTCTTTCATGGTGCTTAAGAAAACTCACCAAAAAAGGCAAGTTACAACCACTTCTACCTTAACCACTCAATGGACCATTACCACCTAACCATAGGCATGATCAGAATTGTGCCTACCACTAAAAGATCGGCCACCTCACTGATAATTGCAACTCCTTAAGAAAGCCATCTAAAACCTGATAGACTCTAAATAAATACCCGATCCTGAAGCTACCTCAAACCCATTACCGAAACATTAAAATGCTTGCCTTCTCAAGTTCGGACTGCCCGAAAAGTATGTGCTTAAAGACATTTATAGATCTAACCAAGAGATCTATAAAAGGGTAAGAGAGAGCAAATCCATCCTTCTAACCAACTTTTAGTAAAGTAAGAGTTAAAGTGAGCCTACGGAGAGCACAAACTCTTGGGATGAATCTTTTGATGAGGATTCTCAAGATGGGAAAAGAAAGCCATTCAGGGTTGAGGGAGAAGCGATAAAAAGAGTTAAAAAGAATGGTCAAATCCTACCCGAGAAAAAACCTGAGCCTGAGGAAAGTGGATATGAAGAAGTGCTTAAATAGCTCAAAAAGACCTGAGCTAATATTAGCATTTGGGACTTATTAATGTCATAAAAAGACAATAGGCAGAAGGTAGCCAAAGCCTTAAGTCAAAAGGTTGTATCTACCACAACTACCCCTAAAGAGCTAGTGCAAGTGATGAAGACAGGCAAGATAAGCTTTATTACTTTTTTAGATACTAACCGACCTTTAAAGGAAGGGAACATAACTGGCCTCTTTTCATTAGGTCTGAGGTGAATAGGAAAAAGATCGAACGTGCTATGGTCGATGATGGCTCCTCATTGTGTGTCTGCCTAGCTAAGATTATGCTTAGTTTAAGAATTAAAAAGAAAGACTTAACGCCTTCAAGTATTACTATTAAGGCATATGATGACACAAAGAGACAAGCTGAGGGTTCCTTCACCACTAAGGTTTAAGTAGGGCCTATTGTCAATGAGGTAGAATTTACTATAATTGATATTTTAGCCACATTCTCTATTTTGCTAGAGAGGCCATAGTTCTATAAACTTAGAGGAGTCCCTTCCACCTTGCACTAAATGATTAAATTCTTGCATGAAGGCAACATTATTGCCATATAGGCTGAAACTGGTCATATTGTTTCCACTCTAGGTATTACCAATCAGCCTTTCACTAGGTTTCACATGGCCGGGATCTATGAGGACTATATAGACCTTGCTATGTCTAAAATGATGAAAAGGATAGATTTCTTCCCTAGTGTGGGTTTAGGGAAGAATTTGCAAGGTATAACCAAGCCACTGTAGCTTCACACCCAAATGGATACAAAAAGATTAGGATACGACCTGAGCGAAGGGAAGAACCTAATGAAAGGAAATAATCTAGGGGACTACTTCCTCAAGAAAAAGAAATAAGGTATGTTGGGACCCCAAAACCTACAGTAGTGGATGGGTATTATAAGCTTGGCTTCGAGATTGTTACAGACGTGGTCAACTAGGAATCGAGTAACCTCACTCAAGTCCAGTGGGTAGAAGAGGTCTTCCCTACATCACCAGTAGATGAAGAAGTCTACTCTAGCCCTTTTGAGAATGTGTCTAATTTAGATTAAGAATTTTTTATTGATGAATTATATCTCTATGATCTCTTTGAGGTGAACCATTTTTTTTCTAATAGGATGAATAATGAGTTTGCTTATTTGTGTGATGTTTTTCTTTATGGTAGCATGCATCCAAATGATCATTACATGAGCATCTTTATGTTAACTACATTAAAACTAATCCATTTAATCTTGGCACAAATGAATAACCTAAATATATATTAATTGCCTATGATACTATTATCGATGAAAGAGAAAAATTTGAGAGATTACTAAAAAAGTACGAAAGAACCTTTCCCTAGAATGATGAAGACATATTGAGTATTAATCATGAGGTAGCTAAACATGCTATTCCAACTTACAATCACATCACTCAATTCTGCCAAAAGTTGAGAAGGATAAGACTAGAATAGGCAGAAAAAGGTAAAAAAGGAAGTTGTCAGGCTACTCGAGGCTAAGTTCATTGAGGAGATTCTTGGTTAGACAATATTGTTCTTATACCCAAGAAAGATGGAAGAGTTAAAATGTGCATAGATTACTGAGACTTAAATAAAGCATGCCCTAAAGATGACTTTCCTTTACCCCATATTGATGTACTAGTGGACAGTATAGCTATGGTAGCCATGTATTCCTTTGTCAATGGCTTTTCAAGCTATAACTATATCTTAATGAAAGTGATAAACAAATGTAAAATGGCCTTTATAACTAAATGGAGAATGTACTATTATAAGGTAATGCCTTTTAGACTAAAGAACACGGGTGTAACCTACCAACGGATGGCCACCAAGCTGTTTCATAACATAATGTATAAGGAAGTTGAAGTCTATGTGGATGATATAATGGTAAAGTCTATCGAAAGAGAAGACCACTTCGAAGCATTAGAAGTGTTTTTCAAAAGGTTGGACCAATTTAGCATGAGGCTTAAGCCTAAGAAATGCATCTTTAGAGTCATGTTAGGAAAACTATTAAGATTTATGGTTAGCAAAAATGGGATTGAAGTAGATTAGGATAAGGTAAAAGCTATCTTGGAAATGCCTACTTCACAATCAAAAAAGGAAGTTAGAAGATTCCTGGGTAAATTGTTATACATCAGCTGGTTCATAACAAAACTCACAACAATTTGCAAGCCTATACTTAACCTGTTACACAAGGGACAACCGAGGTAATGGAATAAAGATTGCCAAAAAATCTTCTAAGCCATCAAACAATACTTAACCAAACCTCTCATCGTAAGATATCAAGATTGGGGAAGTCCTTAATCCTATATCTTACAGTCGAAGAATCCTCCATAGAAGCTCTCATCATGCAAGCAAATAAGTCTGGGGTAGAGAATGTATTCTATTACTTAAGCAAGAAATTGCTCCTATACAAAGAAAAGTATGCAAAAGTTAAGAAGATATGTTTGGGAGTAATTTGGGTCTCCAAAATGCTGTCACTATTTTCAATCATACAAAATAAAGGCAATAGCAAAACACGATCCTCTTAAGTACTTGCAAACTGCACCTTCTTTAATAGGTAAGATGGGCTGATGGACTTTACTTTTACAAGAGTTTGACATCTCCTATGTCACTAAAAGGATGATCAAAGCTAGGTGGTAGTAGAATTTCTAGCATAACACCCAATCGAGGAAAAGCAAGAGGAATTTAAATTTCTAAATGAATACTTAGGGGTGATTTCCCAATAAGGATAAAAAATGTTCTTCGAGAGGGCAATTAACTAGAAAGGCATTGGCGCTAGTGTATTAATCATCAATCTAGAAGGGAAGTAGATATTCTTAGCTAGAAAATTAGAGTTTTGTGCAACTAACATGTCGCTGAGTATGAAGCATGCATATACAGCCTCGAAACTTTATTCAAGCTAGGGGCAAAAGTGATTGATGTATATAGAGATTTTATGCTAACCGTACAACAAGTGAAAGGTAATTGGGAGATCAAGAACAAGAACCTAAGCAAGTACATCAGGATACTCGTGGACCTATCTGAAGGGTTCAATCAATACACTTTCCATCATATCCCCAAAAAACAAAACCAAGTCACTAATGCCTTAGCCACTTTGATGTTAGTATCAAACCTTACTAAGAAGGATTTGACTAAACCCATGTACTTTAGCAAATAGAGATTCCCTACCTACATGGGTATAGTGTGCACTACTATTGAACAAACCAATGTTGATTTGCCTTAGTACCATGACATTCTAGTATACTTAGAAATCAGATAATACCTAAAACACATGACTAAGAAAGATAAGAGGGTCTTACAGAAGGTTTTAACTCAGTTTATTTCCTTCCAAGGAATATTGTACAAAAGACAATTGGATGGCATTCAACTTAGATATGTAGATGAATTAGAAGCTCAAAAAATACTCATAGAGGTGCACAAAGGCATCTATGGTACTCACATGAATTGGAGAAACTTGGCAAAGAAGATTATGAGATTGGGGTACTACTGGCTAACCATGGAAATTGACTATTGTGACTTTGTTAGAAGGTGCCATAAGTATCAAATTAATGGAAACTTTAGTCTCTTACCACCTAATGATTTGACCAACTTGTCATCTCTATGGCTATTCTCCATATGAGGTATTAATATAATTAGACAAATAAGGTTGTCTACAAAAAAAGGGCACAAGTACATAATATTAGAACCGATTACTTCTCCAAATAGGTTGATGCTGAATCTTTCAATAAATTGAGGGCAAGATAGATGGCAAAATTAATTAAAGAAATATCATTTGTAGGTATAGGTTGCCATTGCAAGTCATCTCAAATAATAGGGTATAGTTTTAGTGTGAGACTAGGCAGCTCTTATAGAAATACAAGATAAAGCATCACAAGTCTTCCCCATACCAACCTCAAGTTAATGGGGCAGTCAAAGCAACGAATAAGAATGTTAAGAAAATTTTTCAAAAGATAATAGTTACCTCTAAGGATTGGGTAGACATGTTACCCTATGTTATGTGGGGATACAAAATAACTATCAGGACATCTATACAAGCCATGCCCTATTCATTGGTGTACGGGATGGAGGTAGTGCTACCATTAGAAATTAAGGTCCCTTCACTCAGGGTTGTACTAGAAGCAGAAATACCAAAAGTAGAATAAGCCAGAAATAGATATGAGCAGTTGGCTTTAGTTGATGAAAAGCAACTTAAAGCCCTTTATCACATGCAATTGTATCATAAGAGAATTACTAGAGCCTACAACAAGAAAGTTAAGTGCAGTCCTATACGAGAAGGCTATTTGGTACTAAAACAAACCAGGCCTTTATTAATAGATCTCATAGGAAAGTTCAAGCCTAATTAGGAAGGCTTGTGCTTAGTCAAGGAGATATTTAAGCATAGGGGTGTCAAAACCTCAAACTCAAAAAGCAATGAATTCTCAAAACTTGTCAACATGGACAAGATAAAGAAGTACTTTTATTAAAGATAAAATATAAAAAAAGGAGTCCGCTAAGTTGAAAACCCAAACTAGGTGACTTAGCCAAAAATTAAGACACCCCGATGAGGTGAAAACCTATCAGGCACTTCATGCAAAAGTTAAGTGATCTAACAGAAAATTTCCAATTAAGAAAACCTTTCAAGGCTGCTTGGTAATGATAGTATCACCAATGGGAAATTAATATATTTTCTAAGATTAAGTAGCTTAGTTTCAAATGTGATTAATAGCAAAAATGCTTTAGTCATAACCATTGGTATGCAAACTTCTATTAAGTGAGAAAGATTATACAAGTAACTGAACTCTAAAAGTCTAAACACATCTTTTCTTTTCAAACATAAAAGTTTTATCCTCACATTTTCTCTTTAGTACTAATGTCCTATTAACTCTAGATGTACCTAAAATCCAATCTCTGTAATTATCATCTGTACTTATATTGTTAGTTGTATAATTAGTCATATCTCTCAGTATAGCATGATAACTCCACAAGTTGGGAAAAGAGCATAAGAAATGTCGTGTTAAAAGCCTACCTTGAAACCCTAAAAGTTTATAAGGGACCCTTTACAACAGACCAAATTGCCATTGGATTCAAGAAGGGATGTAAAACATAGCATGTCTTAATCCAATCAAGGAACATAGCCTGAATGGCAAGATAGAAAAAAATGGGTGATCTTCCACTAAAGACACCTCTAGTGGATTGCAACAACAATACTAAGCCATTCAATCCATTGATCACGAGCATTAAATTTCTTCTCAAGTTTCCTTTCATAATGATGATTCAGAGTATACTGAATCCAAAGCTTTTCTAGAGGAGGTACAAGCAGTCCTAATTTCTCTTATAACCAAATCTGTAAAAAAAAAAGAGGTCGTTAGGTTAGAAAATCAATAAAGGACCACCTAAGCAAAAGTTAGGCAACCCACTAGTGCAAAAACCCTCCTAGGAGTGTTAGGCAAAAGTTAAGGTTAAAATAAAAATAAAGCTAGAGGGAAAACCCACACAGGCTCTCTATGCATACCTATAAAAGAAGTGGGCTTCCAGTTACAAATTCAATATCCCTTCTCTTTAAAGCATCTAATCCTCGAATGGTTTCAACCAAAAAGACACTAAAAAGATTACAGTTTAAGCATATTTCGGTTAGAATTTGGAAGACCTTGAAATCACAAAGCTCATCTTTAAAGGTGACTACCAACAAGTTACCAAGCATGCATAGCAACACACACTTAGCCCATTCCACCAAGTTGAAGGGAAATTTATGAGCAAAATCCAAAATTACTTGTAAAGAAATTGGGCCTACACATGGAATCACCTTCTGAGCTATAAAAGAAGAAATACCCAAAGCAAGAACAATATCCATAAGATAATGCTACCTAAAAAATGGAAGAGCTATGGGATTATCTGAAGCAACTTTATAATTTACAATATTGGCAAATTCTTTTGAGGTCAAGGTAATCTCTTGGTGATTAAAGATAAACACATAGAAGACGGGGTCCTAATAATACACAACAGCATTCAATAAGTTATGATCAATCCTCACCTTTTTTAAGAATCTAAGAGCAAAAAAAGGAGCAAGGATGTTCAAAATCCAAGAAGCCTTTGATCCTAAAGGCTTAGACAATTGCTAACTAAAGGAGAGAGGCATAGCAAAGATGGCATCAACAAAGGAGAAAGGAGGTATTTATAGGACCTAACATTCACCACTCTTATTTCTATCAGGATAAGGAATATAAGGCTCGCAAGGATGTTTGCACAGACCTTGGAGTATCCCAAGTTAATGTTATAGTCCACACGAACCAGTTGAGATATCATTGCAACAATGTTTGTTACCAATTGAGAATCATGTAAAATTAACATCCGTATGAACCATGTTTACACACACCAAGACTTATCAATAAGAACTATTCTTAACCACTATAAAGTGCCAACTTTTCTAAGCAATTATGGCCAAAAATGGCACTCATTTAAGGTTACTAAACCTCCAATAGGATAGCAATTGTAGTAATATGAGTATGGTCCTACCTTCAATAAGAACAATCCTA
>CANXYI010957728.1:0-13111 GCA_948208565.1 Hura crepitans | reverse complement strand
CCTAAAACTCTTATTTTTATGCAATTAAGCCCTTATTTTTCAAAAAAAAAACATTTTTGTTGTGAATTTAGTTATCTAATCGAATAAAAAATTTATTAATCTACCAATTATAACATGCATGGAATTATACATGAAAATTTGTAGGATAATTACAACTAAAAAATCCTACTACAAAGGATCTAAAAAGATAAAAATAATAATAATAATAATAATTAATTATAAACTAAATATAAAATATGAAATTAAATAGAGATACTAGAACAAAAATAGGTTTGTACAGACCTTGGGCATATCTAAACAAATCTGCACGGACCTAATGAGCACATATCACAAGTATGCATGGATGTTTTCCTTCCTCATAATCCCAGCATGCTCAAACTCAAAATAGTAAGGTTAGAACAATATGCACAAGATATGTAATACCCGACAGTCAAGGTTTTATGAACAGTACCTTTTAGGCTTGAGTGATGTTCCCTGCAGTACGGGTCATCATTACGAGTCCGATGATTGGCATATTGATCATAAAATTTTGATGGGCCTAAAAATAGAGAAAATGAATAAATTTAAAAACTTAGTAGAACTAATAAATCATTTCAGGTCAAGAACTAGTGGATAAAGAGATAAAATGAGGTTGGGTCAGGACAACCCCGAGATGTGCTCAGATTGTTTTGAAAATACCATACCCTGAACATCAAAAACTCTATTGAGTATGATGGAGGAGGAATTATAATTTTCTAAGGTCAATAGATATTTTTTCTAAATATTTTATTTTGGCAGGTGAATAGTGCTAAAAAATCAACTATTAAGTTTTGACTTGAAATTTTACATGGGCCCTAATTACACTAATCGAGGATTTTTAAAACTAAAATGAGAATTTTTGGAGGTCTAAAGAATTTTCTGTGAATTTTTGAAGCTAAAAGTGCCATAAAATGAATTTTAGCCATTTAATGGCCATGTGGGCCAATCCCATGCAACCAACCCATCATCCTTAAAGGGGTTACACATGTGAATCACCTCACATGTGCCTAAGTCTTCTTCAACCTCAAGAACAAGGAGAATTTGATGCCACCCCATGAATTCCCCACCAAAATTTCTTCATTTCTCTCTCATCTCTCCTCCAAACTTCACTCAAAATATAGGAAATTAAACCTTCTTCCTCCTTAAGTGTCAATTCCACCAATATATTTAAGGAAAAGAGCTCAATTTGAGAAATTCACCACTTAGGTGAATAGTGACAAATTAGTGTGTAAGTGCTCCAATTCCTTTTTTTTATATAGGTAGATTAAGTTATTCTAAGGATTATTATAGTTTTAGATTTTCAATTAGAGTTCTAGATTATTTTTGAGAATTTTTCTAAGACAAAAATGGTGTATGTTTAGGGGTGCCACCTACAAATGAGGAGAACCAAAGGAATAAGGCTAAAAGAGGTGGAGAAAAGGGTGTACTCACACCCTAGGTATGTAGAATAAGTTAAATTTGATATGTCACATTTGCTTGTTGAGTTTTGTGTATAAAACTTGTATGGAATTGCTTAAACTTGGGTATAGGCATGGCATTTTGTTAAATTAGATTATATGTGTATTTTTGGCATGAAAATAATAAGAATCGTATATTATTTTGGGTGAAATGCATGTGTAAGTGTGTGAGTGCATTATGGCTGAAATGTGTGCGACATTGTACATAGTAGAGGTAGGCATGATTATAGCATGTTATGAGTGGAATTAGGGAGCTTAGGATGGATACAAACTATACCCTAAAATGAATTTTGAATAGTGACATCTTTGGCACCAAAATATTATGAAATGGAAGTGAAAGGTATAAGTGTGAAATGAATATTATAATGGCATGAAATTGGGTCTTGCGATATGAGTATGAAATATAAGTGAATATGGAAATGAAAGGATGAAAATTTAACTTGATATGAAGGAATTGGTAGGGTATAAAATACCAAAATGACCAAATGAATAGTGTCAATTGCGGAAACTGACTAAATGAATAGTAACTTTGCGACTGTGGCAAAGTTATGGAATTTTTGTATGTCATTTGTCTTAAAACGTAGCCTAAAGGTCAAACTAGACTTTAGAACCAAAAATACTAAAATTAATAGTCTAAATTAGCTATTGGCCCATCAATTAGACACCTACTAGATGGGTTGATCGATTAACTAGGGCATTAGTAGCTACTAGGCAGTTTGGTTCTCTTAGGCCTACTGTCGTGTGATGGTTATGGCGGGTGTAGCCATCGAGGTTTTGACATAAACCCTGCACAGTAGGGTATTAGGAAATCCACCTAGGTTGATCCCTACTACCTGTTTATCTGTCTGTGGGTATTGGGAGGTCTTACGGGGCAGATCCTTACTATCCACATTTGGTGATGCTGATGTGATATGCAGATATTAGGAGGTCTATAGACTGATCCCTGCTATTTGCTAGTTCGGTATTGGGAGGTCTATGAACTGATCCCTACTATTAAACGAGGTAGGTGCAGTTACCTAGGTCTAAAATGTAGGCCATTACATACGATAGTCTCGCTATCTGATGTTTTAAAGAGTTGTCTGTTTGTTATGGGCCTTTAATATTAATAAACTGGACTGAGTCTGAATTGAATAATAGAACTTAAAAGTATACTGGACTTAGAAGAGTTAGGATAAACATGATTGTGCAATGAATGTTGAATGTTGCTTGTATCCATGGTAAACATTTTTTATTTGGCTTATTCCACCACTGCGTGTCATACTCAGCGTGTCGGTGTTCCGATTCGCAGGCCACAGCTCGAGAGACGATCATCACTAGACAACCCTAGTGTAGCTATCTTCAAGTCTTGTGGTACTTTTTGTATTTCTTTTTGAGTTTTGTATACATGCACTAATGTATATAGAGATTGTGGGTTATGGGATGTTTGTACAAATAAAACTAATAAACTGAAATGCATGTATAATTTTGTATGTTAATGAGAACCTGTTTATGCATGATTATGTGCTGATGGGTCTATGACCCTAAGATTTGTGAAATGGGTATATTATGGATGATTGTTGTGATATGGAGGACCAAAGGATCAAGAAGGGGGATGTGATTGTAAAAAAATGAGATTTGAAGTGTTTTTCTCTATAGGATTATTTAGGGTTAGTTACCCGAGTAGCCGTTATGTTGTTCGATTTTTTGAAATTGTCTGATAATGCCTGTTAGGAGTTATTGTTTGATAATGCCTATTAGGAGTTGTAACAGACTAAAATAAGATGTAATAAGGGGATACATAATCAGAAATGGAATAAGGGCATGTTTGGTCAAAGTTGGTCAAACTTGGATAAAAGTTAAACGAAAGGCCTCTAGGGAAATCTAATGATGGATGATTTTAGCAGGAAGTGGCACACATTGCTTGTTTCAAGTAAAAATGGGTAAGAGGTGTTACATTTAGTGGTATCAGAATAGGTTTAGGCATTCTTAGGCATCATATAAATGAGTGAAGGAGTCTAAGGTTCTGTGTCAAGTCAAGCTACATTGTTTGATGCTGATAATTATTTCTGGTATAGTTATACGCGATAAGTGAGCAGACCCCACCTAAGCGAGGGAAAAAGGTGGCTATTATGCATCAACAATGATACATGGACCAACGATAAGTGTAGCCACTCTAGATCCAAATGATGCTGCCCACCAACCGCCACCTCAGCCTCAGCCTCAAGCACAGGCCTCACGTGCATTACTGCAGTAGATTGTAGACTTGCTAAGACACACTACAGCCCCAACACTAACACTAGCTCCAGTGTCAGTTGTTGTTACTCCTCTACCTCCACCAGCTCCTTCGATCCCACAAAAGATAGTTTTAAAGAGAGTTAGAAAGATGGGAGTTGTGAATTTCCTTGGTTCCAGGGAGGATGTTGCAATAAAAGTAGAGTACTAGCTGGAGAAGACCACTCGGATATTAGAGGAATTAGAGTATTCTAAGGGAGAATACTTGAAATATGCTACATCTTTGCTTCAAGAAGAAGCTTACCATTAGTGAGAGAGATTGAAAAGGAGAAAAATAGCTACTGAGTTAACTTGGGACTTCTTTTGAAAAGAGTTCAAGAAGTGGTATATCCTCAACTCCTATAGAGACAAGAAAAGACAAGAGTTCTTCGACCTGAAGCAAAGTAAGAGGGTAATTTCAGAATACGAGAAGGACTTCAAATATTTGAGTCGATATGTAGCTGAGTTATTACCAAATGATAAGGAGAAGTACAAGAGGTTCAAAAAGGGCCTCAACACAAAGATAAGGATATAGATCTCGACCTCAAAGATTTGAGATTTCTCTGAGTTAGTTGTAGCAGCTTATGATATAGAGGAAATGCTGTAAGAGAAGAGAGAATAGTTTCAGAGGAAGAGGTCTTTCACAGCAGGCCAGACTAGTTCAACTCCAGGTGAGAGCAAAAAGTTAAGGAACTTTCAATAAGATTAGCAGTCCCAAAGGCAGCAGGGCCAGTAGTCACAGAGGCAGGCCCCTTCACAGAGGACTAGTTAGGGTATCCTTCTAAACCTCAACCACCTTTATCATAGTAGGCTTCCAGTGCACCTGTATCCACTACTAGGAGTGCACCACTAATATGTGAGAGCTGCCAGAGGAAGCATTGGGGCCAGTGTTGGTAACACAGGAGGGGTGAATGCTTTATCTACGGAGCCAGAGACTATTACCAGAGAGAGTACCCTCAGAGGCTAACAGAGGCTGTTTAGACATAGGCCTTAGTTGTAGCTACAGCTGGTAGACCTCTGAGACCACCAACACAGGAGCATGCTACCACCAATTAGAGGGGTAGACTAGAGACCAGAGATCCGGCATGACAGTCTGCCATACGTGCCCGAGAGGAAGCGGAGGCTCTAAACATCTTAGCTGGTACATTTTCTTTACTTGATGCTTCTATACTAGCTTTAATAGATCTTGGATCCACACACTCATATATATGCACCACACAAGCTAGAGATAGAGGCCTTGAACTAGAACTTAAAGATCTAGATATTCGAGTAAGCAACCCTATAGGTCAGAGTTTGACAGTGAACACTATGTATAGACAATGTCCTCTGATGATACATAATTAGACCTTTCCAGCAGATCTGATAGAGTTACCCTTCCATGAGTTTGACATCATACTAGGTATAGACTAGCTATCAGAGCACTAGGCAGTTATTGATTGTGAGAATAAGAGGTTAAGTCTTCAGACCCCAGATGGGTGAAAGGTGATTATTGTGGGTAATAGAGACTCCCTACATAATTTAATTTCTACTATAATAGCTAGGAGACTCATATGAAAGGATATGAAGCTTTCTTAGCCTATGTTATAGATACTAATGTACAAACCCCTAGCTTGGATTAGATACCTGTTGTGTCTGATTTCCTTGATGTGTTTTCAGATGAGTTGCTAGGATTGCCACCACGTCGAGAGTTAGATTTTGAAATTGAGACTTATCCTGGTGTGAACCCTATATCAATTACTCCTTATAGAATGGCCCCAATAGAACTGAAAGAATTAAAAGTGTAGTTACAGGAGTAGCTAGATAAAGGGTTCATCAGGCCTAGTGTTTCACCTTGGGGAGCTCTTATATTATTTGTGAAGAAGAAAGACGGATCAATCCGGTTGTGTATCGATTATAGGCAACTGAATAAGGTGACAATTAAGAACAAGTATCCGTTGCCTAGGATCAATGATCTCTTTGATCAATTATAGGGTGCCAATGTCTTTTCTAAGATTGATTTAAGGTTAGGGTACCATCAGCTATGAATCAAGGAGAGTGACATTCCTAAGACTGCCTTCAAAACACATTATGAGCATTATAAGTTCTTAATGATGCCATTTGGGCTCACTAATGCCTCGATAGCCTTCATAGACTTGATGAACAGAATTTTCAAGCCTTACTTAGATCAATTCATAGTTGTGTTCATTGACGATATCTTGGTGTATTCCAAAACTCGGGAGGAACATGAACAACACCTTCATATTATGTTACAGACTTTAAGAGAGAGGCAGTTGTATGCCAAGTTGAGCAAGTGTGAGTTCTGGTTAGAAGAAATGGTATTCTTAGGTCACATTGCCTCAGTTAAAGGTATCAGGGTGGACCTGAGTAAGGTGACAACAATGTTGGAGTGGAATCCTCCTAGGAATGTGACTGAGATCCGGAGCTTCCTAGGATTGGCAAGTTATTATCAGAGATTCATGAAAGGGTTATCGATGATTGCTGCTCCATTAACAAGATTGATCAAGAAAGATGTGAAGTTTGAGTGGAATGATAAGTGTTAGGCTAGTTTTAATAGATTGAAAAGGATGCTGATAGAAGCTCCTATCCTAACTTAGCCAAAACAGGGTAAGGAGTTTGTGATCTATAGTGATGCTTCATATAACAAACTTGGTTATGTGTTGATGCAGGAGGGAAAAGTGATTACTTAGGCCTCTAGACAGTTGTAAATTCATGAGAGGAACTATCCCACACATGATTTAGAACTTATTGTGATTGTCTTCGCTTTAAAAGTGTGGAGACATTACTTGTATAGAGAGAAATACTACATCTACACACACTATAAGAGTTTAAAGTACTTGCCTACACTAAAGGAGTTAAATTTGAGACAATGAAGATAGATGGAGTTAATCAAGGATTATCACTGCTTAATTGACTATCATCTAGGAAAGGCGAATGTTGCTATAAATGCTTTTGAGCAAAAAGATGATAGCTACATTGAGATTGATGCATACTAGAGTGGAATAAATAGTAGAAGGTGCAATGTTGGCTGAATTGCAAGTCAAGGCTGATTAGGTAGCAAGTGAAAGAGGCTTAGTTGAGAGATACTCACTTAGTGAAGATAGTGAGTAAAGTCAAAGAGGAGAAGGTTGTAAGCTTTGAATTGAGTGATGATGAAAGCCTATACTACTAGAATAGGCTGTGTGTGCCTGATGTTGATGAACTAAAATTGTAGATTTTGAAGTAAGCTTGCGAGGCTCTGTACTCTATGCATCCATAAAGTACGAAGATGTACCTTGGGTTGAAGCCTCATTGCTGGTGCCTAGGAATGAAACATGAAGTAGCTGAGTACGTGGTTCATTGTTTGACATGTCAGTAAGTGAAAATAGAACACTAGGTTCTTTCTAGATTGTTACACCCTATTGGAATTCCAGAATGGAAATGGGAGAAGATCGCCATGGATTTTGCCATGGGATTGCCTTTAACTAGGAACAAGTGTGATGCCATTTGGGTGATCGTGGATAGGCTGATGAAGACAGCTCAATTTATACCAATCAAGATGGACTACTCCTTAGAGAAATTGGCTAGATTGAACATTGATGAGATTGTGAGACTCATGGAGTGCCAGTAGCCATAATCTCATATCGGGACCCAAAATTTACTTCCAGGTTTTGGAAAAAGTTGTAGAAAGCTTTGGGTACTCGATTGACTTATAGTACCGCATTTTATCCTTAAACAGATGGCAAATCAGAGAGGGTCAAACAGGTGTTAAAAGATATGCTTTATAGTTATGCCATAAAGTTTAAAGGTAATTAGGACCAGTATCTGGCATTAGCTAAATTTGTATACAATAATAGCTACCAAGCTGGCTTTGGCACGGCACCATATGAAACTTTATATGGTCGCCGATGTAGGACTCCACTCTATTAGAGTGAAGTGGGAGCAGGTAGAATTGTTGGGTCTGATTTGACTCGAGATGCTAAGGAAAAAGTCAAGGTTATTAAAGAAAGTTTGAAAGCTACCTCAGATCGACAGAAGTCTTATGTAGACTTAAAGAGACATGATATTGAATATGAAGTTGGTGAACGAGTGTTCCTGAAAGTATCGCTGTGGAAGAAGATACTTTAATTTGGCAAGAAGGGCAAGCTTAGTCTGAGATTCATTAGGCCCTACGAGATAACCAAAAAAGTGGGTCCTTTAGCTTATCGACTTGCCTTGCCAGCTGATTTGCAGTAGATACATGATGTTTTTCATGTATCAATATTGAGGTGGTACTGATCAGATCCCTAACATATGATTGCTGCTAAAGAAATATAGTTCAGCCAAATTTGAAATACGAGGAGGAACCAGTGCAAATCATAGCTAAGAAAGTGAAGCAGTTGAGGAACAAGATAATTCCACTGGTGAAGGTGTTATAGAGACATCACAACACGATCAAGGCGACGTGGGAGAGTAAGGAGCAAATGCGGATGCAGTATCCTTACCTTTTTACCTTAGGTGATTTCGAGGATGAAATTTCTTAAGAGGGGAAGAATTGTAACGCTTGACAGTTAAGGTCTTATGAATAATACCTTTTGAGCTTGAGTGATGTTCCCCATAGTATGAGTTATCATTACGAGTACGATGACCGACGTATTGGTCATAAAACTTTAACAGGCCTGAAAATAAGGAAATGAGTGAATTTAAAAATTTAACAGAACTAATAAATCATTTTAAGTCAAAAACTAGTGGATAAGGAGATAAAATGAGGTCGAGCTTAGATAGCCCTAGGATGTGCTCGGATGGTCTCGAAAATACTATATCCTGAATCTCAAAAACTCCACTGAGTATGATGGAGGAGGAATTATAATTTTTTAAGGTCAATAGATATTTTTTTAAATATTTTTATTCTAGCGGGTGAATAGTATCAAAAAGTCAACTATTAAGTTTTGACTTGAAATTTTATGTGGCCCGTAGTTACACTAATCGAGGATTTTTAAAACTAAAATGAGAATTTTTAAAGGCCTAGATAATTTTTTGTGAATTTCTGAAGCTAAAAGTGCCATAAAATGAATTTTAGCCATTTAATGGCCATGTGGGCTAATCCCATGCAACTAACTCATCATCCTTAAAAGGGTTACACATGTGAATCACCTCACATATGCCTAAGTCTTCTTCAACCTCAAGAATAAGGAGAAGCTGATGCCACCTTATGAATTCCCCACTAAATTTCTTCATTTCTCTCTCCCCTCTCCTCCAAACTTCACATAAAATATAGGAAATTAAACCTCCATCCTCCATAGGTGTCAATTCCACCAAGAAATTTAAGGAAAGGAGCTCAATTTGAGAAATTCACCACTTAGGTGAACAGTGATAAATTGGTGTGTAAGTGCTCTAATTCCATTTTTTTATTTTTGATATAGGTAGATTAAGTTATTCTAAAGATTCTTATAGTTTTAGATTTTCAATTGGAGCTCTAGATTATTTTTGAGTATTTTTCTAAGACAAAAATGGTGTATGTTTAGGAGTGCCACCTACAAGTGAGGAGAACTAAAGTAATAAGGCTAAAAGCAGTGGAGAAAAGGGTGTACTCACACCCTAGGTATGTGGAATAAGTTAAATTTGAGATGTCACATTTGCATGTTGAGTTTTGTGTATAAAACTTGTATGGAATTGCTTAAACTTGGGTATAGGCATGGCATTTTGGAGAAATTAGATTATATATGTGTTTTTGGCATGAAAATAATAAGAATTTTATACTGACTTGGGATGAAATGCATGTGTAAATGTATGAGTGCATTATAGCCGCAATGTGTGACATTATGCATGGTAGAGGTAGGCATGATTATAGCATGCTATAAGTGGAATTAGGGAGCTTAGAATAGATACAAACTATACCTTAAAATGAATTTTGAATAGTCACATCTTTGGCGCCAAAATATTATGAAATGGAAGTGAAAGGTACGAGTGTGAAATGAATGTTATAATGGCATGAAATTGGATCTTGTGATATAAGTATGACATAAAAGTGAATATGGAAATGAAAGGATGAAAATTTAACTTGATATAGGTTGGAATTGGTAGGGTACAAAATACCAAAATGACCAAATGAATAGTGTTAGTTGCAGAAACTGACCAAATGAATAGTAACTTTGAGACCGTGGCAAAGTTATGGAATTTTTGTGCGTCATTTGTCTTAAAATATAGCCTAGGTAAAACTAGACTTGAGAACAAAAAATACTAAAATTAACAGTCTAAATTAGCTATTAGCCTATCAGTTAGACACCCACTAGATGGGTTAACTGGTTAACTAGGGTGTTAGCAGCTACTAGGTAGTTTAGTCCTCTTGGGCCTAGTGCTGTGTGTTGGTTGTGGCAGGTGCAGCCACCAAGGTTCTAACATGAACCCTCCACAATAGGGTATTAGGAGGTCCACCTAGGCTGATCCCTGCTACCTATTTATCTATCTATGTGTGTTGGGAGGTCCCACAGGGCTTATCCCTATTATTCACTTTTGGTGATACTGATGTCATATACAGATATTGGGAGGTCTATGGACTAATCCCTAATATCTGCTAGTCCGGTATTAGGAGGTCTACGGACTGATTCTTGCTATCGAGTGAGAAAGGTGTAGCTACTTAAGTCTAAAATGTAGGCCACTGCACAGGATAGTCTAGCTATCTAGTGTTTTAAAGAGTTGTCTATTTGTCATAGACCTTTAATATTAATAAACTGGATTGAGTCTGAATTGAATAACAGAACTTAAAAGTATATTAGACTTAGATGAGTTAGGATGAACATGATTGTGCATTGAATGTTGAATGTTGCTTGCATACATGATAGACATATTTTATTTGGCTTATTCCACCATTGAGTGTCACACTCAGTGTGTTGGTGTTTCGATACGCAGGCCACAGCTCAAGAGACGATCAGCACTAGATAACCCCAATGTAGCTATCTACGAGTCTTTTGGTACGTTTTGTATTTCTTTTTGAGTTTTGTATAGACACACTCATGTATATAGAGATTGTGGGTTATGGGATGTCTGTACAAACAAAATTAATAAATGAAAATGCATGTATAGTTTTGTATGTCAATGAGAACCTATTTATGCATGATTGTGTGCTGATGGGTCTATGACCTTGAAATCTTTGAAATGGGTATATTGTGGATGATTGTTGTGATCTGGAGGACTAGAGGGTTCAGAAGGGGGATGTATTGGAAAAAATAAGATTTGAAGTGTTTTTCTTTACAGTATTATTTTAGGTTAGTTACCCGGGTAGTTGTTATACTACCCAATTTTCTAAAATTGTCTAATAATGCATGTTAGGAGTTTTAATGGACTAAAATAAAATGCAATAAAGGGATACAATATCAGAAATGGAATAAGGGCATGTTTGGTCAAAGTTGGTCAAACTTGGATAGAAGCTAAATAAAAGGCCCTTAGGGAAATCCAAGGATAGGTAACCTCAACAGGAAGTGGCACACCTTACCTGTTTCAAGTAAAAATGGGTAAGGGGTGTTACAGGATATACAAGAACTTTACCACATAAGACAACTAAAAAAGGTAACACATATAATGGAACATAAATGAAACAAGGTCCACGTGGACATGACTCTTTATGCAAATAAGTTTGTAGGGACTTAAATGTTTATCCAAAAAGACAAAGACAATGAGAAAAACCATGTTAAAAGCCATTCACAAATATAAGTCCACACGAACCTCCAAAGACGGGCTATAAGTACTAAAACAAATCAGCACGAACTTATTAATGTACACAAAAAAGGTAAAAGAAAGCAAGTTTCATCTATTTTGACAAACAACAAAAACACAATACAACAAGGAAGATATGTGTATAAGAATAAAATAAAATCAATAACAATTATTAGCAAGTAAATAAAAGAGCAAGGAAGGATAAAAAGAAAATAAAAATGATTTCTCCTCTCTAATAGCGTGGACTTATCAAAATATGCCCTATTACATCCCATTTTCATAGAAGATCATAAGTCCGATAGAAGAAATTCTAAAAAAATAAAACAAAAGAATTTAACATAGGTGTCTGATAGGTTCATACGAACCAAAGAAATACATTGTATTTAAGGATATAGGTTAGCACAGACTAAATCCCCCATAAAAGGAGGTCTGTACAGACTTTTTAGTTAGATAAATAGCAAAAATAGACATTGAAATGAACAAAAGGGCACAAGAGTAAAGGTCTCTCTTCTTCAATATAGTAGACTTATTAAAATTGGTCTTTTAACATTGTATTTTCATTAAAAGTCATAGACCTTAAAAGGAAGAAAGAAGAAAGCTCAAAAAAAAAAGTAAAAAACAAGTAATAAAAAGAGATATTAGAAAAATGCAGATAAAATAAATAGAGGAAAGCCTATTATAAGGGCTTCCTCATGAATTTATGCCAAATGAAAGATTTCTTCAAGGTTTGTGAGGTTTGATCACTTCACCAAGCAAAAAGTGGGTTTCTTCACAATTTGTAAGCATTAGCTATAGAGGTTTGGGTTTTCACTAAAAGTTTCTAGAGAGGATAAGGAAGGAGAAGAGCACCAAGTGTAACTAGTTTTTTCTTTTTTTAGAAGTCCACTAAAAGTCCTCCCATGCTTTCCAAAAATTATCCTTTTATACCCCTTTTTGCCAAAAACATTTGTGGGTCCTAAGAATGTATATTACTTCAGTCATTTAGAAGGTGGTCCTAGGAGAGCAGAAGAAAGTCTTAGCCTACATGAACCCTAAAAGTAAAGATCTATGTGAGCCTGATTGAGGTCTACACAAACTTTTATCCTCACGAGAGAAGGTCCACATAGACTTTATAGACATTTTCCATCATAATCCGTATGAAAGTAAGTCCGTATGGATATTATGTGATTACCCAAGGCATCTACTTTAGGCCTTTTTGAAGGTGGTTTTAGGTTCTATCTTTAGTGTATTTTGCTTATTTTACAAGCCTCCCTTAACATCTTCAAAAACATATGAGATTTATGAGTTTCATCAATGGAAACCCTATAAACCAAAAAGCATTTTGGACTTTTGTGTAATGCTCAAAAAGTCAAAGTCTTATAAATACTACTAGACGGACCGGATGATGTTCCCCGTGGTGCGAGTCATCATTCTAAGTCCAATGACTAGTATATTGATCATAAAACTTTGACGGGCATGAAACTAGGGAAAATGAATGAATTAAAAATTTTAGCAGAACCAATAATTTATATTAGGGCATAAACTAATGTTTTCGGAGATAAAAAGATTTGGGTCGGGATAGCCTCGAGACCGGGAAGGTGCCTGGATGGTCTCAAAAATGTTATACTCTGAACCTCAAAAATTACACTGAGTATGATGGTGGAGAAATTATAATTTTCTAAGATCAACTAGTATTTTTTATGAATATTTTATACTAGCCATGAATAGTGCCAAAAAAT
>CANXYI010957719.1:0-11090 GCA_948208565.1 Hura crepitans | reverse complement strand
CTATATATAATTGATTAATTAATATCACTTAAATCCTTTTTATTCCTTTATGTATACCATTCAGCAACTTAATGTCTACCACTATACCTCACTTTTCCTTTCCATTTTTCATACCATTTAAGCTCCAAATAATACACATATGTTATTTGTACTCAAGTCTCATGCAAATTCATATCAACACACATAATTACACAAGTTCTATACAAGTACACACACAAAAATTATGCAATTTAATAACCCAAAATGTATGAATCATTAAATTCACTTACTTAGCTCTCCAAAATGACCTTAAATCTCTTCCCAAGCTTGTCCTTCTCTCCTCTTCACCTCTCTTCCTTCTTTATCTACAAACATACACGCATCACCTTTGAAAATTTCTCAAAAATTCTACATATAACCTAATGAAATTCTAATCTCACAAATTCCTTAAATACCTTATTTTCTACCTTAGAAAATTATTAGGAATTTAAAATAACCACTTTTGCTTACCTTGATAATTATTCACCATCCTTAAATATCTCACTCCCTAGGCCTCCTTATGATACAATTCCACTAGAATTAGAATGGGAGGAGCATTAAGGTAATTTTGAAGTATTAAGTGGAAATTTTGGTGGTGATTTAATGGTTGAAATAAAGAATTCTAGGGTTTCAAGGAGTTAAGATGGCATCAGCTTTGAGGGGGAAAAGGGGCTAGAAATCGCTAGTTTAAAACTTCTATGGTCCATCTTTAATTATGAGATGAAGGGCTAGATGAGTGCCATGTGTCAAATGGATGGTAGAGATTTAATCTTAGCTAATTTACTTTTAAAAATTCAAATCTCATGCTCCAATGCTCTAAAAATTCATTTAATATGTCTAAAAGTAATTAAAATTAGTATTTTAATTATTTTCCCAAAAATAAATTTTTTTCTCAAACAAAAATTATTTTTTTCAAGTAAAGGTATCATAAATTAATTCCATTTAATTACTTTCTAATCTTAGAAAATTCTAAAACTAGTTCAATTGGCTTAATTAAAATTTTTGACCATCAAGTTATGCTATTTTTTAAATTTTTTGAGCACTTCTAAAATAATTTTTCGTTTAGCTTGAATTGAGTCATTATTCACAGGACACCGGTAAGCAAACTTTACAGTCTATTTTAACCTCTTAAATGACTTCAATTTGGTCCTGAATTTCACCTATAGTAATGTTTTAATCATTTCTACCACCTTATGGCTTTTGCTTATTTCGGGTTCTCGAAAGTGCTATTCATTATTCAGTTGCCCCTACTTAAAATAGCAAAAAATTATAGACTTTATACTTTCAGATAGCTATTATGCTACTAGACCATCAGTCTATGTTATTAGTATAGTGAATAACATCTTCTTATCTTAATTCAATGGAGGAATTGGGTAAGAGGGGTGTTACACTTGAAGTAGCATATGCTTTAGTAGTCTTACTACCCTCACTGTAACAAGCTCCACATGTCTCTTTATTGTTCATCCCTTTACAATTGTTGAATTCCCTTAAATTCCTTTTTTTTTTTTGCTTTGTATACTTTTCTTTTAGATCAATAGAGATGTCTTTTAGTGACTCCTAATCCTTGAGCCCTTCATTTAGATAAGGACTAGCATTTCTTATGAATATATAGATCTAGTCTGATATCTCTAGCTTTCTTCTCATTTCCAAAACTCTAGACCTTTATCTCATTAAATACTCTAGGAAGGTCTTATTGGGTTTCTGTTTTAGTAGTTTGAGGCCTTTCATAATAACTTCCATATGGGTGTTATAGTCATATTAGCTGATAAAAGCCTCAATTATTTTTTCCAATCTTATTTTACCTTTTCTCTAGCCTGTGATACTAGTCTATGGTTCTTTCTTATAGTGTAAGGCTAGAGTAACCTATCTTTTACTTTGTGCTAAGTTATGTGTCATGCATGATTATGGCAAATCGCTTGATATAGGTTCTTTGATCTATGATCCTATCAAACTTGAGCAGTTCTAGCATTTTAAACCTAGAAGGTAGCAACTCTTCAGATTCCAATGTGACCTCATTTAGATCTAAGCCCTTGCCTAAGGTGATGAGCGTAGTCATTGCCTCTATCTTCTCCTTTAATTTCTTCATTATAGCATTTTTAAGTTTATGAGACATATCATTCTTATCCTTTTTGTCCTCAGAGTCTTCACTAAAATTGAACTTGAGATTGAAAAATGAAGCCCCCTTCACATTTTCTCTTGAGCTCCCAGCTTTCTTTTTTATACTAATCCCTCTAGAAGCAACAACTATTTTTCTGTTAGGTGTAATCAATGGTGTATCAGCAAGAGATAGTGAATTAAAAGTAAGGACAACCCTAGCTATTGCCCTTACCACCATGACCATCATCTTCCTCTTAAATTCTTCAAAGCTCTAATCCATCCTAGTCTCAAAATCATATATAGAAGGGATGTTATCTCCTTGTCCTATCATTTCTTTATTATCTATGTTGTCGATGGTAGAAGAAACCTTTCTTTAAATTATCTTCCATTTGGACCATGTAACTAAAGGGTTAGAGATGATGAATAAAATGCTAAAATAATGCCTAAAGAGGCATGAAAGGTGCAAATGCATGTTAATGTTTTCAACAACAAACACAAGGAAGAACTTTCTGCCCTTATCACTTCCTACACATGAGGTCAATATGTTATTTCCTAAGAGGGCTTATCCATGGGACATTAGGGGCCCTAACAGCTTTGAATAATGAATAGCAATATGTCGAGCATTATTACACTTGCATTTAAAAGAACAAACGTGAAAGCTTTGGCCCATAAATGCTAGATATCTTTAATCAAACCAAAATGCAGGGTTTAGCACACAAAAGGTGTAATGGGTTTAACAACATTTTGAGATGATTAAGCCATATTTCTCGAGCATAAGCCCACAAAGCACACAATGCAATATTAATCGAGAAACCTAGGGGAAGTTGCTATTATTATTACATATGCTCATGATTAGGCCATTTTAAGTCATGGTCATCCAAGCATAGTCCCTCCACAATGGGTCTATCTCATTATAAGCATATGGCCAATTGGTTCACCATTTAATATACTTTATAAGTGTGAGGCTTGGATTTGATGTCACCTATAACATTCCCCCAAATTGAATGAAAATGGGTTCAGGTTTCAAAATAGCATTAGGGTAAAAAAGGATGCCTAACTTATTCTAAGGCTTTAACATGTAATAAAAATTTATAAAAAGATAATATTATAAAATTAAAACACCAATTCTGTATTAATTGAAGATACTTTTAGAGTATGGTCTTAGGGTGTCCTTAGTGGAGTCTCTACTATTTGTGTCCCTAAATTTAGAGGTTGGTCATACTGAAATGACCAAAGACTCAATTTATGTCTCACTCTTTGAATCCTAAAAGACAAGAAAGAGATTTAAGGAATCTAAGATATTCCTATTTGATCATCTAGAAAGTGTGAGTTAGGCATTACAAGGTAGGAGTCACCATCCAACCAATATTGGGAAATATCTTGTAAGGCCAAACCAAAGAATGGTTTGGAACCCTACTTTTATTTATACCTCAAGTTAAAACAAAATTTTAGATTAAGTTCAAAATTTTATCTTTTCTCAAGCAGATTTTGAATTTAAAACACTTAATTAGGTAAATAATTAATAAAATGAACATATTTACAAATGCAAAGGAGATACATGACATCAAAGGAAAACATACATTAAACTAGGTAATTGATTATTTTTGAGAACTTTAGTCCTTGCATGCCAATTTATGAGAACAAGTTTTATTATATTGACTTTTATTAAAGGAAGATCAAAATCCATTTTATTAAAAAACCTTAGTTAATTAGATAAAAATCAATTTGGTTATTATGCTTTATAATGTGTAAAAATCATATTCTATCTATTACAACATTCATAAAAAATACAGAGAAATAATCTGAGTGAAAATAAAATTATATGGCAATTACCTAAAATGCAATCTAACTAAAAAATAAAGTTAGAAGAAAATTACCTAAAATACATTTTAGATAAAATAAAATTACATTGAAATTGCATATAATATAGTGTAACAAAAGAAATAATAAAACTAAAAGGGGCAATTAGTAGGAAAATAAAGATTAAAGAAAGTAAAGAAGTAAAAATAATAAAATAATAAGAATAATAAAAAAATAAAGGAAAGGAATAATAAAAACGTTAACTTTACTAGGTATTTGATAAGAGGAAAAAAAGACAGTTTAGATAAAATCCCAAAAGATCTCAAACAACTCGCATCCACAATAAAAACAAAATGTTAGTATGAATGAAATAGAAGAAATATGGAAAGAATAAACAATAAAAGTAACATAAATTGAACAATTAAGTAAGAAATAAGATGTGAATTAAATCATCACATTTAACTAGTAAATGGATGAAAAAAAGGAACAAATGAAAATTAAATTAGAAATAAAAAAAGGTCATGGTCTTAGTAATATGAAGATAATAAATTATCCCACCTAATTGGTAGATGGATAACAAACAAAATAAAATTAAGATTGTCATATTCAACTATTAAATGGGCAATGAAAAAAATAAACAAAAGGCACCATGTCTAACTGGTAGACGGATGAAAAGAAAGAAAAAGAAGAAGAGAAAGGGGACTAGTCAACCCATTATGTATAATTACCTTCAATATTGATCTTTAGTTAACTCAAAAGAATAGATAGAAAATAATTTTGAAAATAGTTTTAAAAATCAATAAAACCTTTAAAATCAATAAAAAGAGCTTTAAAAAAGACATTTTTCTTTAATTTTTAGCGCTTACTTACTGAAAAAAGCTAACCCTATGACTTGCAAGGGATTCGCTTTCAAAAATGAACCTTGATGTGTGTAATGGCTATTTCACATGGCCTATTTTGGTGTCCAAATGGGACTTTGCCACACCAAAATGACGTTGTTGAAAAAATCCAAAACGACTGTTTTAGCTTAGGCAAAACCAATCATTTTGTCCCAAAATGGCAAAAATGTTGTAAAAACGAAAAAAAATTCTCCTTTAGAACCATTTTTGAAGTCATTTTTTTCTTGTAAATAGCCCTATCTTCCTTGTTAGACACTTTTTCCCATCATTTCCATGATCCAGGCTTTAATGAGCCAAGTAAGAGTCCACGAGTTAATTGTATATTTTTGGGTTTTATGAAGTAATCTTCTGATTTAGCTACAAGATTCCATTTTTAGGCATTCTTTGTCATTACTCATCATCAAGCAATCTGAACTTAAGAGCCTCAAGGCCTAGTATCCATAGAAGGGACATCAAATTCTAGCTAGTAGTAAATAGTGCTAAAATAGTAATTTTACTATTCAACATATTCACAAAATTGTCATTGGCATAAATATATAAATACCCATGTAAGAAACCTATAAAAAGAGGGATAGAAAACAAACACAAAAAATAAAAGGAAAACAAGGAGAGTAACCTAAAAAAATTCAAAAACATAAAAGCAATTAAGAAAACAAAGCAAAAAAAAAAAGAGAGAGAGAATAAAGAGAGAGTGCAAGGGAAAATAAAGAGTTTAACAACCAAAAAAAAAATCACAATACAGATAAAAAGAAACCAATGGCAGTAGGTTAAGAAAAATAGAAGCCTAAATCTGAAAATGTAATCATTAAATCTCTATAAAAATACAAGGAGTAAGTTTCTTAACTTAACTAAGATGTATTCTCCCTAATTTTAGAAGCCAGTATATGATTTTCCAAGGTTTTAAAGAGGTAAACATTAATCTAATAACATCCACCACATATTTTTTTAATATTAGGAACTACTGATTCCTTATATTCACTAATAGAGTCAGATTGATTTTATTAGTGTCTGGAAAAAGGTTAAAAAATATCAAAAGTGGTTTCATATATTTGCTATGTATATTATAGATCAATCTAATAAATTTCCTTAGATCCAAACTATATATCATTACCTACTATTGAAATACCCCAGCTGAAACCCATTGAACAACAAAAGGGGTAGCTGTAAACTCCTTTATATACCTTTCAAAAATAGGTTCAATTGTATTAAAATAGTAGAAAATCACTAGGTCTTAATCATCATAGAGCATTTATAAATTTGAAAACTAAGAATAATAACAATCTAGTTGAGGTTTCTATTCTTATCAAAAAATCAAAACCTATTCTCAACCTTTTAGTATCAAGTTAGACATTTACTGTCTTATCAAATCTATGAAAATCAAAATAATAAGATTTTAAATATTTTCTATTACAACCATAAATCCAATATCCAATAATATCTAAGATATAAATACAAACTAGAAAATTAATAAAACTTTAAAGGCAGCACATGTTAAGAATCAAATACATACGAGTAGGTCCTGAAGTTCATCACCAAACATGTAATAAAATCATAAAATAATTTACCAACATGTAAAATCCCCAAGAGAACATCCATAGTATTATAAGTGTATGAGATAAATAAATTAGTGAAGGTTAAGAAAACTTAGCTTTAATTAAAAAAAAAATAGAATCAGTAAATTAGTTTTTCTTTCTTTCTTTTTTTTTTTTTTGGCTTAACATGCATACAAACATGAAAAAGTAAGTATAAGTCCACTTGAAAAGTTTGTACATAGTAAGACTTAAAAAAAACTCAATATAAGCAAATCCTAAAACATATAAAAGAATTTCTAGGTAAACTCTTTATAGATCAAATTTTAAGATAACTAGAATTACGGTATTAGTTCCCAAGTTCAAAAGAATAAGAATAGAAATCAAGTAGTAACAACCACTTTCTATTTGAAAAAGTATATAGCAAGCATTATGCTAGAATCCAATATTATGTTACCATAACACATGGTCATAAGGGGAAGATTTTCAAGTTTAAATAAAATCACAAGTCCAAACATTAAAACATAGATATAATTTTAGGCATGCAACCTAAATAAGGAAAAAAACAAAGAAAGATATGTGTAAAAAAATTAAAATAAGTAGTGACTTAACTTGAAAATATGAGTTGCAAATATCAAGTAAATACATATTCATAACTTGCAAACATGAAAAGAAAGAACATAACCTCAAATCATCATTAATAGGATTGAGAACTTTAAAAAAATTTTCCATAAAGAAAGAGAAAAAAATCCAAATGTTTAATATGGTTAGGAATTCTTTAAACAAAAAAAATAAATTTTCAAGTTGTAACAATTACTAAGGTTTGGCATGCAATATAATGAAAGCAGTCTAAGGTATCACATAGATTCAAATTTGGCTTTACATGTAAATATAGATTAAGAATAAAAAAAATATAATAAAAAGAAGAAGAAAATGATGTTAACTATTATTGGAGTCAAAACCAAGATGTAGATTAAAATTATATTAATCTATTTTTATCAAATGATACAGCAGAGGAATAAAAATCAGTATCTTGTAAAAGCAATGAATAAAAGAGTCTTGCTAAGCACATATATAGAAAATCATAAGAAGCAAATCAAAATAAAAAAAATGAAAAGATATCAAATTAATAGTAAACTTAAATGTATAATACACTTAAATTAGCTAAGTATAAGATATAATTAATAAAACTCCAACCAACAATTGAACTAAAGAAATAGAAACATGAAACATTAAAAGAATAAGTCTAGCCTCTGATAAGAAAAAGCAAAGTCAAAACCACAATAGTATGTAACACCTTTAATTCAAATTGACTACCTCAAAAATATTGCAAAAATATGGCTCCATAAAGAGAAAAATAAAGCTTAGTGAAAATAAGAAATAAAGAAAATATAGATAGAATGTCACTAAAGGCAATGGGATATGAATCAATATACCAATGACAAATTCAAGAACAATAAATTATCACAAAAAGAGAAATATCTCAAACAAACATGAAAAATAAATTTTGAGCTACTAATTCACATGAGATAAACTCAATATATGCATTTGGACTAAAAAGGTATATTAGCTAGTAAATATGTGACACCCTCTACTCAATCTGATTGCTGAACCCAAATAGAGAGCACACACATAAGCCTAATATCGGAACTACCATATCATAGCATATTAAAACATGTTTATAATCATTCTTAATAAAATGCTTAAATTATGAAAATGTGGGTTTATGGAACTTTTCAAAACGTAGAAAGAAAAGCAAATTTGGGAATCTTTGTGTTGAAAATTTGGCAGCATAAAGGTGTACTAGGACACTATCTCAAATTTTAATAATGACCTGCATTAAAAACAAACACTTCTATATTAATCCAAACTTAATCCACCATTTTTATGATCCTCTGATCACTCTAAACCATTTAATGTAACACCCTAATATCCAACCAATAGCTTGTTAAGATATAAAATGCCACAAGCGATATCTCTCACCCAATCTGATTGCTAGATCTGAATGAAAGACATCACACTAACTTATTTAATTTACTATTATTAACTACAAACACCTATCTATAATCATATAATCTAGGGCCCATGATTGTTCATATACATGAGTGCCAATCTAATAATGCTATTCTCTTATGTACATATATTGCCAAATTGAACTCCTTAACCTGCGTTGCTTTGCTTGAGGTTGCTACTTATACTCCTATCTACTAACTAACAAAAGCTAGTATACTAAGCAATTATGCTCAATGGTGTATTTAATGAAATATATGTATAATATGCAAGCACACAAGCTTGCATCATAAATATAATAATATTAACAATTTATAACAATCTTATGTCACAATATATAAATACTTATAAGATATCTGGTTTAATGTATACTCAGTGATGCAACATATATTCACGTAACATAAATAAAATTTTCCCTTCTCCAATTAGCAATATAAATCAAGTTCATAGTTCTCTTAACAATCAGTATTTCATATTCAGTTGACTTTCTCTAGTTAACAATATTCTTGTTTCTCTAAACATCATCATCTCTTTATATTTGTATTACATTCACATACTAACATACTACACTATAATCATTTCTTACATTAATTTAACTTACATTATGAAAATAATATGTTATTTATTTGGCATTCTCATTTAGTTCTTTTGCTTCTAGCACATCTTGCATAATCATTTTAATTTACCATATTGATTTCCTTTAATGTATTACTCTTGTCACCGTAATTCTATTCACTTGATTGATATTAAATAACTTTTATACTATATACGAGTTATTCACTCAATATTCTTTGTTTGAGCATTAAAACATTTCTTATTAACCTTTACTTTTATTAACTTATAAATTAGGTAGCCCCTATTTGACAAATAGACTCTACTGCATGTAATTATGTTATTTCCTTATGAGTTTTATTATTTATTAACTTATATATCTTGTAGTCTAATAAAATTCACCTAGTTTCTTTATAATACTTTTAAATCATGCCAAATACGTTATAAGTTCATCAAAATAATTATTATTCACAATTCTTTATGTCATTCTATTTTAGGCTTATGTTAGAGACACTACACTGAAAGACATTGGATAGTGGGATCCAGGCTATGCAGTGGCCTACATTTTAGACCTCGTTAGCTACACCTACCCTGTCTAATAGTAGGGATCAGTCCATGTGAACCTCCCAATATCGAACTGGTAGATAGCAAGGATCAGTCCCATAGACCTCCCAACATCTATAGGGGATAGTAAGAATCAGCCTGGTGGAACCTCCCAATATCCCAAATCAACATGTCCATCGCTTCTCAAGTGGATAGCATGGATCAGCCCTATAGGACTTCTCAATATCCACAAATAAATCAAATGGGTAACAGGGATCATCCCATATGGACCTCCCAATACCCAAATGTGCAAGGCTCAATATCAGAACCTCCATTGCTACACCCGCCATCAAACATCATAGGCAATGGCCTCGGAGGACCAAAACTCCTAGCAGTTGCTAATTCTTTAGTTGACTAATCAACCCTTCCAGTGAGTGTCTAACTGAGATGGGACAAATCTTAATTTCCAATTACTTTATATAGTTATAGATCATTTCTATTATTATGACACCATTTATGTATTACATTTATGGACACTTGTGCACTTATGCACATTCCTCAATTAATGGTCACTTTAAGGGCAAAACACTATTCATTTAGTCAACTTCATAATTCCCATTCTCAAGTCTTCCCTATGAAATCATCCATTCCATTTATATCAATAATTTTGCATAGTTGTTATTGTTATTTCCACATTTTCATGTTATTATTATTATCACATTTAATTGCATTCCCATGTCTGAAACATTCATGTGCATGCACCCATAGCATGCCCTACTTCCATATAAAAATGATCACTTCCACACACTGTGTACACTTAATATATATGACCACTTTTAACTTATACAACACATATTTATCATTCATTATTTTCTTTTTATTAATCATAAATAATATATTATTAATTTTTATTTAATCAATGTCCCTAAAATTATCTAACATAAAATTTTATATATTACCCTCAATCATTATTTCAATTATTCAACAATTTTCAATTAATTATCATATATTATTAGTTTAATCTTTAATTTGTCACATATACATTTATTTATTTTATTTTTACTCATTATTCCATGCAATATTTACTTAAACAAATAAATTTCACTACTCAATAAATACCATTTTTTAATAATTGCCAATTATATTCTAACATAATGCTATTTTTATCTAATAATTTCCTTGACCTACATATATACTTGTATACATACACATGTGATTTTTAAATACTCATTTATTTAATCCATATATGCAAATAATGACTTAAATATTCATCTATTTAATTAATTTCATATCTTGTTAATAAAATCACACATTAATATTTTTCATTTCTTTAGCTACCTTAAATATTTATTTTATTCAGTCTTATTTTATTTCATTTTATTAGTATTATTTTCATTCTTAAATATTACTCCACATATTAGTTATCAAGACCACATATAATTATATAGTTCACATAAACACATTTATTTATCTTTTGCACACTTAAATTAGTTATTTAATTATGACTATATATATATATATATATACATATATATATATATATATACATATATACATATATATATATATATATACATATATATATATATATATATATACATATATATATATATATACATATATACATATATATACATATATA
>CANXYI010957489.1:0-13435 GCA_948208565.1 Hura crepitans | reverse complement strand
TTATGGATATAGGATTTTGGATAGAGATGGATAATGCAAATCAGATGACTTGAAGTGAAATTGGGTATCAAATAAGGAGTTTTGATGCTTGGATAGAGGTAAGTATATTCTATACTTCCAAAATTTAAACTGTGCAACAATTATATGAAATTGTAATTATTGGCATAAAGATGAAGTTTAGATAAATAAATGGTTCTAGTGTGACAATTAAAGAGTGTTGGAAAGTTAAGAATGAATTATGAAAATAAGGGATTTGAGGAGGAATTTTCATCTTGGCTAAAATGGTGAAGAGAGGTGGAATTTGGTATAGTTTGTGATTGGTGATTGGAAAGTATGATTATAGTTTGAATTATGGAAAAAGATGTTTTTAGTTTTACTTTTATTAGTGGCTAAATGGCATATATTTGGGATTTAAAGATGTCATTTTAAATTCACCATACATTGGTATAAGAAAAGTAATTATGTGAGTAAAAATTCATAGATGGAGATGGAATGAGATTTCAAGTCTTTATTCTCTAAAGTGAATTTATTTCTTTATGTCTAGTATATAAAGATTAGGTTTTTAATTTAGACATAGTATGAGATAATGCTTTTAAAAGTACATTATATACTAAAGGAAGGTATAGGGGTATGTTTAATGTGCATGAAAAAAGAAAATGTTAGTGTGTTATTATGATAGATAGAAGGGAGTGTGATATGAAATCCATGTGTAATTTTTTTTTTCAAATTTCTTGTCTTTAGGCCATGATATGTGCCTAAGAATGGTAATTATACATAGTAATGAGCTGTTTTCTAAACTAAAACCTTGGAATGCTAAATTACTCATTATGGCCAAATGTTTCTACCTAAAGTGAATAAATAATTTTCCCTAGTTTTAGATGTATAAATATGATATAGAGTTTTAGTTGTTGCTATGTGCCTTCTAATGATGGCCAAATTTCATGGTTATATATATGTATTATATATGTATGATGTTTAACTAATGCACAAGAACTAAGAGTGAGATGAGAATATAGAAATGTTGCCTAAAATTTTCATATGGTCTAATTACATTTAAAGGACCCAACATGCATACTTGCTTAAATCTATACCTAAGATATTATATGTTTATCAAGTATGGAGTAAAGGTTGTTTGAGTTAAGTACTTGTCTTTGAATTATGATAATGGTGTATGGAATATACAATCAAGTTATATATGTAATGAACTATGTACAAGTTTTCTTTGTAATAAGTGAAGTATGGGCACCTTATATGGTGAAATGCAAGTATTTAAGTAATGAATATTAGGATTATTTGAAATACATAATTATATGAAGAGTATATGCTTAAATAACCAAATCTAAATGACATTGTGTGACATTAAGAGTTCAAGAGATGATTAGGTTAACAACGATTAAGTGGAAATAATAATAGCCTTAATAACCTATCATCGGCAGTGAGTTTGGGTAAACTGGCATGCTAATTATGGAACCATTTAATAATTGTATTTATTTGTCTTTATAGGCTCAATTGTTTATCATTTGTTGTAATCCCATATGATAGGTACTTTATATCTCTGTAATGCTCGAGAATCCCAATGTTATGCATAATACTTCTCGAGATGTGAATAGTATTTCTCAAAACTTGGGTCACACTAATCTTATTAACTAGAAGCATTAAACATAATATAATTTTGGGTGAAATATGAAGTGAAAATGAAGTCATTTAGATGGTAAAAAATGATAGTTAAGTTTTATGATAATGTTATGTGAATACTGATTGAGTTTTAGTTAAACTATAAAATAATCAATTTTTACTCAAAAAATTTTGGGATTTATACAACCTGATACTAGAATATTCCAAATAGTTTGTTGGCACTAGAATTGGAAATTTTGGATATTGGGAAGTATTTTTACTATATCGGGTAAAGATAAAAAGTGACATTTTAATTGGTTTTTCTCCGTTTTCGAACTCAATTTTTTAAAGGGATATGGGATATTGATTAAGTGAATTTTTGGGCTTTAATTAGAGGTTAATTGAAGGAAAAATTAGAGGTTAATTGAAGGAATAAAAAGGGGATTTTGGTTGTAAAAAAAAAGGAAAGAAGAAAGAGATTTAATTTTTTTAAGACCTATATAAAAGTTAAAGGGGGATTAAGTGTTCAATGTTTGAATAATGACTATATTCTCCCCTTCTCTTCTATAGGAGGCTTAAAAATTTTCTTCCTCTTTCTCATTTTAAGCCCTGGCTTGAAGCTTTCATAACCTCTAGACATTTATTCTAACAAGAATTTTAAAAAGAAATGAAGGACTTTTCTCGATTTTAGATCTTGATAAATAGTACCTGAATTTTTCTCTAGTAAGTTTTTCAAAGTTTGATATTATTCTTAGGTTCCCTAGGTGCTTAAGAGAGTGTTTATGAAGTCATTTTCATTTTTAAAAATTGAATGATTTTATATGGATTTTTTCGTAATGAGCCTATTTGTGTTTGTAGAGCAAAGTGACAAAGGGCAGAGCAAAGGTAAAGAGAAGGGGCAAATGAGCCTTGTGGATGTATTTTGACTTGAAAAGTAAGTGTAATTGAAGTAAAATGCTTGATATGTGTATGCCTTTAGTAAAAAAATGTGTGTACGTGTGTATGTGACTATGTGTAATTAATGAGAATGCTAATTAATGCTTATGTTATATTATTATGTGAGCATGTTATGATATTTGAAAGATAATTAAATTGATGGACTGAATGTTTTTATGCTTATGGCCGAATGACCCTTTAATGCATGGTAGATTTCTATATTGTTATGTTATGTTTGGTTGAAGAAATGTTGGCTTGAATTCGTTATGTCATGTCTTATGTAATTTACATAAGGTATAATATCATGATGATGGTGTGGAAATGAATATTTTTAGGGTGGACCATATAGTGGTTAAAATGCTTATAGAGTATGTTTAAATACATATAATGCATTTATGCAAGTTTATTTGTTATATGCCTATAAATAGTGTTATGTGATTATGGAATGTTGCATGGATATTGAGCAAATGAAAGTGGCGTGTGCAACATGTGTATGGCTGAATGGTTGAGGCATATGGGTTGAAGAATGTGGAGTTTATACATGCATGATAATGAAGCTATAAGGGTTTGAAATGAGTTAAGTTTTATTGCTATTAGTAAGTATGTGTTTTGTTTAGTTATGTACATTATGCTTATTTTCTCACTTGGGTTGAAAGTATGGCATGCCATATTGACCTTACAATTTAGTTATGATCATGCTATTTTAACATGTTAAATGGTGTATGTAATTGCACTTTAAGGAGTTAATATGGTCCAAATTGTTATGGCATATTATGTTATGTTGCTAGACATAAGGACATGACCTTATGATTTTGTTATTGAACATGTTATAAAAGTTAGGGTCATATCTATGGGTATGGACACTTTATGGGTCCATATTTCATATTATGGACATGTGAGGTGCATGTATACCTTATGACACATAACTAAAGAGAAAACAACATACTTTTCTTATTTAGTCATTTCTAACTAAATAGCTTTTAAAATTTACCTTAAATTATTTTTAAGACGGTGAAACTAAAATGAACACGGTGATGGTCCATTCTAGTAAACAACCTAGATGGATAGGTTGATTGGTTGACTAAAGGTTTTAGTAGCTGCTAGGGTACTTTTATAGCATTTTCTTTTGGTTGATAGACTTATGCTATATTTTAACCTTCAAGTTTATGTTATGTTTAGTCATTAGACTTACATTATAGATGGCCTTTAGGTTATATTTCAAGTTGGTTTACAAATCTATCCTAAGCTTGGTCAACGAGCCTATTTTATGTTTGATCTACAGACCTACATTGGTAGATGAGCCTTTAGGTTCATGATGGTCATACTAGCTATATGTTCCCATTATCCATGGGAATTTGTTTTCTTTGATATGGGTAAATAGTAAAATAAAGTAAATAAGAATCCAATTTATGGAATTTAATAATTCATACATCTTTTGCTTTTTGCATTATGTTGATCTATGATTTGATATATGGCATATTTCAAAAGATCACACACTTATATACACATATATCATATATATATATATATATATATATATATATATATATATATATATATATATATATTAGAGTCAAAGCCTCGATAGCTACTATAGACTAAGAGAAGAACACTTTTGGTATTTTTGTTACTTTGTACATATAATTTTGTAATGTAATTATTTAGAGACACTTATATGTAGCTTATGAGGGATTAGGCTTAATCTAGATTTGTATATGGTTTTGTAAACCTTAAACAAGTTTTGATTTCTTTTAATGATTGTATGATATCTCTTCTGATTGCATGAAATGTGTTTTGAGATGTTTAATAATTTAGAGTGATTAAAGGATCACAAAAATTAGGGTTTGAGTTCTATCGAGTATAAAAGTGCTTTTTCTTATGCAGAGTTATATTCATTTTAGGATAATGTCCCAATACAGCTATTATGTTACCATATTTTTGATACGAGGATTCCCAAAAGTGTTTTGAAAACTTAAAAGTGAAATTTTATTTTCCATGTTTTCAATAGTTTAACATATGGTTAAATGATATTAAAAAGGTTTTAATTTATAAAGGGTTTTCAAAATAGTATGTTCGGATAACATGTTTATGTGTATGCTCCTTATTCGTGTTTGTTCACCAGATCAGGTAAGGGGTGTCTTATTTGGTGGTATCAGAGATCTAGTTTAGATTTTCCTTGCTATTAAAGGGTTACATATGAGTGTCTTAGGTTTTAACATGCATTATATACTAGTAGTTATCGAGGATTATAATTTGTTCTTTTACCTATAGGCTAATATTAGTTGAAATATTCCACACAATGAAGAAGAGGTTGAGAGCCATGCTCAGATGACTATTGGTTAAGGAGCTACCAAGAGCAAGACTATTTCTAGAAGTAATGTTAGGTAGGCATCTTCAGCGGCTTAGGTACCACTGATTTTTCTTTAAAAGATGTTGTAACTATTGAGATAGGATACATCGGTAGCACTAGCACTACCTCTACCAGTTTAATAACCACCTCGACTACCTCAAGCTCTCTAAAAGACATATCTTGAGAGGATTAAGAAGATGGAAGCTGAGGACTTTAAAGGTAGAGGAGTGGCAAATGCCAGTACAGCAAAATACTAGTTAGATAGGACTATTTGGATCATGTAAGAGCTAAAGTGTACTCTTAAGGAGAAGGCCATTTATGTAACTTCTCGTATAAGGAGGAGGCTTTTAAGTGGTGGGATACTTTACATGAGCATAAGAATAAAGTGGATATGACATAGGACTTCTTCTTAGAAGAGTTTTAGAAGAAGTACATTATCGAGGACTATCTAAATGCTAGAAGGCAAAAGTTTATGGATCTTAAGTAAGGTCAGAAGTCCATATTAGAGTATAAGAAGGACTTCATTATGGTGAGTTGTTATGCCAAGGATATGGTGTAGACAGAGGTTAATAGGTACAAGAGATTTGAGAAGGGGCTAAATATAGAGATCAAAATGCATAGAGCTATTATGAAGATTAAAGATTTCTCTATATTAGTAGTAGCTTGTCATGTTATAGAGGAGGTCCAAAAAGAGAGGCAAGAGTTCTACCAAAAGAAGAGATCTTATGGCTAGAGATTAGCCAATGTAGTTTAGCATATAGACAAGAAGTTTAAGAGAGGTTAGTCCTAGGTATAATCATAGCAATAGCCTTCAAAATAAAGCTAGTCATAGAAAGCAGGATAAGGAGTCTAGAGTAAAGCAAAACAACAATCATAGGTTACAAAGACTCTAATCTCTATTGCTAGGAATAATTTGATACCTCAGCATCAGAAATGCCATAAGAGACATAAAAGGGAGTGTTGGAAGAACAAGCAAGGATTATGCTTTGGGTGTGGTTCACTAAATCATTATCTCAGAGACTATCCAAAGAGGTCTAATGCTGGGTAAGGATCTGCATATGTTTTTACTAGTGCTTAAAGAGGGGATAAAGGATAGAGGATAGAGGGAGCTTAGAGGACTAGATCAGACAATTGAGTAGAGCTTAGAGAACTTGCTAGATAGTATGCCATTAGAGCTAGAGAGGAGATAGATTCTCTAGACATTATTACTGATACCCTTTTTCTCTTTGACTTTTTTACTTTAGCATTAATAGATCTGAGTCAACACACTTTTACATATGTATTACATAGGCACAAGACTAGAGGTTAGCATTATAATTGCTTGACATAAAGATTATGGTTAGCAACTTTATAGGTCAATATGTCATAGTAAATAAGGTTTATAGAGAGTGTCTTTTAATGGTACAAGGGCACAAGTTTCTAGCTGATCTTATTGAATGACTTTGACTTTATCTTGGACATAGATTAGTTATCCAAGTATTAAGTGATTATAGATTGCAAATAGAAGAAGATATCTCTTAAAGCCAATGATAGTGTAGAAATCATAGTTGTGGGTGAGAGGATATATTTTCTATCTAATGTCATATCAGTTATTAAGGCTAGGCAGATGTTAAGAAAAGGGTTGTTAGGCTTTCTTGGCACATATGTATGTTATAAAAAATGAACAACTAGATGCTAGTTCTATACCTAAAGTGTTAGAGTATATGGATGTTTTTCCTGATGATTTGTCAATTTGCCTTCATAATAGGAACTCGAGTTCAGTATTGAGGTTCTACTTAGCACTACATCTATATCGATAGCTCTATATAGGATAGCTCCTATAGGGTTAAAAAAGTTAAAGATTTAGTTGCAAGAGTTATTTGACAAGGGTTTTATAAGGCCTGATGTATCACTTTGGGGAGCACCGATTTTGTTTATAAAGAAGAAGGATGGTTCTCTTTGGTCATGTGTGGATTATTAACAGTTGAATAAAGTTACCATTAAGAACAAGTATCCCCTACCATGAATTGATGATTTATTTGATCAGTTTAGAGGAGCTAGGATGTTTTCCAAGATTGATTTGAGATTTGGATATTATTAATTAAGGGTTAAGGAGGTAGATGCAGCTAAAAATGTTTTTAGAACAAGGTATGGCCATTATGTGTTTTTGGCAATGCTGTTTAGGATTACTAATGCTCTTACAGCTTTTATGGATTTGATGAACTATATCTTTTGACCTTTCTTAGATTAGTTTATGGTAGTTTTCATTGATGATATTATGGTTTACTTGAAGAGTAAAAAAGAGCATAAGTAATACTTGAGAACAATTCTTCATATGTTAAGGGAAGAGAAGATTTATACCAAACTCAGCAAATATGAGTTTTGGCTAAGTGAGTTGTCTTTCCAATGACATATAGCTTTTATAGAAGGTATTCAGGTGAATCCTAATATGGTTAAATTTGTTATGGAATGGAAGCTGCCCAAGAACACAACAGAGATTAGGAGCTTCCTAAGTTTGGTGGGTTACTATAGACAGTTTGTCAAAGGGTTTTCCTTAATTGTAGCAGCTATGACTTTCTTATTAAGGAAAGATGTTAAGTTTGCTTAGGATGATAGATGTCAGGAGAGTTTTGATAAGTTAAAGGTCATGTTGATAGAAGCACCTATCCTTATACAGCAGGTTCTTAGGAAGGATTTCACCATATATAGCGATTCATCTTATAATGGTTTGGGGTGTGTTCTTATGTAAGAAAGTAAGGTTGTTGTATATGCTTTGAGATAGTTGAAGTTGAATGAGAAGAACTAATTTACTCATGATTTGAAGCTTGCAGTAATAGTGTTTACTCTAAAGATTTAGAGACATTATCTCTACAAAGAAAGGTGTTATATTTATATGAATCATAAGAGTTTAAAACATCTTCCTACACATAAGGAACTGAACTTGAGGCAAAGATGCTAAATGGAATTGATCAAGAATTATGATTGCTTGATTGATTATCATCTCAGAAAGGCTAATATGGTAGTTGATGCTTTGAGTAGAAAGTTTATTTTAGCCTTGAGAGCTATAAATGTCAGGTTTAATATGTTAGATGATGGTGCTCTTTTAGCTAAGTTGCAAGTAAAGCTAGTTTGTTGTAGCAAGTGAAGTATTCTCAAAAAGATGATCATAGGCTGATGAGTGTGATGGATACTATCCAAGAGGGGAAGTAAACTAAGTATGAGATAAAGAATGATGGTTGTTTGTACTACCAAGATAGTATATGTGTTCCAAATGTGGAAGAACTGAAGAAGTGGATTTTATAGGAAGCTTACTATGCTCTATATGCTATGTATCCTGGAAGTACTAAGATTTATTAAGATTTGAAGACATCTTTATGGTGGCTAGGCATGAAGAGTAATGTATATAAGTTTGTGATTAGGTGTCTTACTTGTCAGTAAGTAAAGGTTGAGCACTAAGTTCCTTCTGGATTGCTTAATCTTATAACAATTCTAGAAATAGGATAGGGTCACCATGGAATTTGTTATTGGCTTACCAATGACAACAAGTAGATGTGATTAAGTTTGGGTTGTGGTAGATCAGTTGACCAAGACTATACATTTTATACCAGTCAGGATGGATTACTTTTTAGAGAAGCTTACGGATCTATATATTGATAAGATCATCAGATTGCATGGAGTGCTTACTTCCATCATATCGGATTGAGACCTAAGGTTTACATTGAGGTTTTAGAAGAAGCTTTATAGTGCTTTAGGCATTCAATTGAGTTTTAGTATGACATTTCATCCTCAGACTGGTGGTCAATCAAAAAGAGTCATTTAGGTAACTTTTGATATTTAAGTGATTTTGATGCTAAGTTATAAGTATGATGTTCATGTTAAGAAGCTTGATAGGTGCTTAAGGATATGTTGGGAAGCTGTGCTATCAAATTTAAGGGAAGTTAGGATTGTTACCTTCCTTAACTGAGTTTGCTTACAACAATAGTCACAAAGAAAGCTTGGGAATGGCTCCTTATAAAGCTTTATATAAAAAAAAGTCCAGAACTCCTTTGTGCTAGAATGAGCTGAGTGAGACCAAACTTATAGGGCCAAATTTAATTAAGGATAATAAAGAAAAGGGAAAATTATCAAGGATAGATTAAAGGTAGCTTCAGATAGACATAAGTCATATGTTGACCTGAAGAGGAAAAATGTTCAATATGATATAGGACATAAGGTGTTTCTCAAAGTTTTACCTTGGAAGAAAGTTATATGATTTGGGCAAGTTAAGTTTGAGGTTTATTAGTCCATATAAAGTGATAGAATATGTGGGGGTAGTAGCCTACAAGCTAGGTTTACCTTTTGAGCTTTAGTAGGTACATGACATCTTTCACATGTCTATGCTTCAGAGGTACAGATCAAATCCCTCACATGTTATGGCAGTAGAGGAAGTAGAGATACAATCTGATTTGTCTTATGAAGAAGAACTAATAAAGATAATGGCTAGAGAAGTGAAGGAGCTATAGAACAAGATAGTGCCTCCAGTGAAAGTGCTCTAGAGACACCATGGCATAGAAGAAGCTACATAGGAGAGTGAAGATCAGATGAAGGAGTAGTACTCTCACTTGTTCAAACTAGGTAATTTCAAGGATAAGTTTTTTTAAAAGAGGAAGAAATGTAACACTCAAAAATCTTAGTGTTATGAACAGCACTTATCGGGATATGAATAACATTTTTTGAGACTAGGGTCACACCAATCTTACTTTATTTAAATATTAATCATAACATAATTTTGGGTAAAATTTAAAGTGAAAATGAAGTTGTTTAGATGGTAAAAAATGACAGTTAAGTTTTACGATAGTGTCATATGAATAGTAACCTAGTTTTGTTGAATTGTAAAATATTCAATTTTTGCTTAAAAAATTTAGGCTTAATTCAACCTGATACTAAGATATTCTAAATAGTCTATTGGCATTAGAATTTGAATTTTTGGATATCGAAAATAATTTTTACTAAATGGGTGAAAACAAAAAGTGACGTTTTAATTGATTTTTCTCGATTTTTAAACTCAAAGTTTTAGAGCCATATGGGATATTGATTAACTAAAATTTTAGGGTTTAATTAGAGGTAAATTGAAGGAAGGAAAAGTGGGTTTTGGTGTTAAAAAAGGGAAAAAAGAAAGACATCTAATTTTTAAGGCCTATACATAAGTCAAAGGGGAACTAAGTGGTTAATGTTTGAATAGTGACCATCTTATCCCTTTTTCTTCTTCATTTTGGCTGACAGCTTCTCCTCTATAAGAGCTGCCAAAAATTTCTTCCTTTTCCTCATTTTGAGCCCTAAATTCAACATCTAAGCCCTAGCTTGAAGCTTCTATGACTTCTAGACATTGATTTTAGTAAGAATTTTAAGAAGAAACAAATGATTTTCTTAATTCTAAACCTGAATAAATAGTAACTCAATTTTTCTCAAGTAAGTTTTTTTTTAAGTTTGGTATTTTTCCTAGGTTCTCCAGGTGCCCAAACGAGTGTTTAAGAAATTAGCTTTCATTTTTATAGCTCTATGATTTTATATGAATTTTTTTGTAACGAGCCTATATGTGTTTGTATAACAAAGTGACAAAGGGTTGAGCAAAGGTAAAGAGAAGGCATAGATGAACCTTGTGGATGTATTTTGACATAAAAAGTAAGCGTAATTGAAGTAAAAATGCTTGATAGATGCATGCCTTAAGTAAAAAGTTCTTGTATGTATGTATGTGACTATGTGTAATTAATGAGAATGCTAATTAATGCTTATGTCTTATGTTATATTATTATGTGAGCATGTTATAATGCCTGAATAATGATCAAATTAATGGATTGAATGTGTTTGTGGTTATGGCCGAATGACCCTCCAATTTATGGTTAATATCTATGTTGTTATGTTATATTTGGTTAAAGAAATATTGGTTTGTGTTGGTTATGGCAAGTATTATGTAATTTATATGAGGTATAATTTCATAATGATGGTGTAGAAATGAATATTTTTATGTTGGATCATGTAGTGGTCGAAATGCTAATAGGGTATGTTTAAGTGCATATTGTGCATTTATGCAAGTTTATGTGTTATGTGCTTATGAATGGTGTTATGTGATTATGAAAAATTGCATGGATATTGAGTAAATGAATATGGTGCATGCAACATGTTTATGGCCAAATGGTTGAGGCATATGGGTTGAATAATGTGGAATTTATACATGCATGATAATAAAGCTATAAGGGTTTGAAATGAGTTAAGTTGTGTAGATGTTAGTAAGTACATGTTTTGTGTAGTTATGTACATTATGCTCATTTTCTCACTTGGGCTAAAAGTATGGCATGACATGTTCACCTAATAATTTGGTTATGATCATGTTATTTTAACATGTTAAATGGTGTATATAATTGTACTTTAAAGAGCTAATATGGTCAAAATGGTTAAGGTATATTATGTTATGTTGCTAGTCATGAGGATATGACCTTATGATTTTGTTATTGAATATGTTATAAAAGTTAGGGTCATGTTTATATGTATGGTGACTTTATGGGTGCATATTTCATATCATGGACATGTGAGGTGCATGTATGCCTTATGACACATAACTAAAGAGAAAATAACATAATTTACTCGTTTAGTCATTTTTGACTAAATAACTTTTAAATTTTAACTTAAATTATTTGTAAGATGGTGAAACTAAAATGAACATGGTGATGGCCTATTTGAGTAAACAACCAAGATGGATAGGTTGACCTATCAACTAGGGGTTTTAGCAGCTATTAGGCTATTTCTGTACCTTTTGATTTTAGCTGATAGGCCTATGCTCTATTTTGACCTTTGGGTTTATGTTATGTTCAATCTTTGGACTTACATTGTTAGATGTTGGGTCATATTTTATGTTGGTCTATAGATATATGCTAAGCTTAGTTAATGAGATTATGTTATATTCCGTCTATGGACTTATGTTGGTAGATGAGCCTTTAAGTTTATGATAGTCATACTAGCCATCTATTCCTATTTTCCATAGGATTTTATTTTCTTTGATATGGGCAAATGCTAAAAATAAAATAAACTAGAATCTAATTTATGAAATTTAATAAATCATACATCCTTTGCTTTGTGCATTATGTTGATATATGATTTGATATATAGTATATTTCACATGATCACACACTTATATACATGTCCTACATATTAATGATGATCTTTAAACTTATGTATCCTTTTATGCTCATTTTTTATACATAATAATGTTATGAATGTGTGTTTGAGGATATACCAGTACGTTACTTTAATTACACCACTAAGTAATTTCTTAGTGCATTGTGTGTTTTTACGGTGCATAGGTTAAAAGAACCAGATTAGAGTCAAAGCCTTGACAGCTACTGTATACTAAGAGAAGAGCAATTGTAGTATTTTTGTTGCTCTATGCATAAAACAATGTGATGTAATTGTATAGAGACACTTATATATAGATTATAAAGGATTAGGATTAATCTGGGTTTGTATATGGTTTTTTAACCCTTAAACAAGTTTTAATTTCTTTTAATGCTTATATGATATCTCTTCCTATTGCATGAAATTCATTTTGAAATGTTTGATGATTTGGAGTGATCAGAGGATCACAAAAGTTGGGGTTTGAGTTCTGTTGAGTTTAAAAGTGCTTTTCTTATGTAGGGTTACTATTCATTAGATTTTTGACACAAGGATTCCCAAAAGTGTTTTAAAGATTTAAAAATGAAATTTTGTTTTGCATGTTTTTAATAGTTTAACATATGGTTAAATAATATTAAAAAGGTTCTAATTTATAAGAGGTTTTTAAGATGGTAAGTTCATATAACATATTTGTGTGTACACTCCTTATTCAGGTCCAACCATCAGATCAGGTAAGGGGTGTCACAATATCTCTTAGTGTCATATGTTAGACATTTCATCATTTTATTATTCCCATCTAATAGGTACTCTATGCTTCACTTGGTGTCATATGCTAGACATGTCATTATTTCATTGTTCCCATATGATGGGTACTCTATTCCTCACTTGGTGTCATATGTTAGACATTTTATCATTTCATTATTCCCATATTATGGGTCCTCTGTACCTCACCTGTTGTCATATGTTAAACACTTCATTATTTCATTATTCTTATATGATGGGTACTTTATACCTCACTTGGAATCATATGATGGCTACTTTAATGCCTCACTTTTTTTTATCATATGTTATGATACCTTATTTGTTTATCATGTGGAGGGGTACTATGGTATCTTGCGGTTTCATATCCTACCAAATCTCTAGCTATAATAGGTATATATTAAGAAAGACTCTAGTGAGATGGTAATTAAATTGATTAAGAATTCTAATGGATATATATATATATATATATATATATAGTGTATAAATTTTATATAATTGTTATATGGTGGTGGAAGGGCTATATATTACTATAGTTGTTATAGGGATTAAAACTTTTATTTAATATATGGTAAATAGAAGCATAGTAAAAATTTAAAAAAGTGTTTATGCTTGCTGGATATAAGAAATGGGCTTTAAATTCTATTACTT
>CANXYI010957414.1:0-11004 GCA_948208565.1 Hura crepitans | reverse complement strand
AATGGAATGTGAAAGTGACTAACCATATGAATATAGGAAATTTCAAGGACAAGATTTCTTAAGAGGGGAAGAGTTGTAACACCTGAAAAATCATCGTTTGGTGAACAATACCTCTAGGCTCGATATAGGGATGTTCAAGGCACTGAAGAGTAACTTAGTGGCTAAAAGGGGTTTTGGTCAACCAAACTTTAACTGACCAAAAAGTGATGAAAAAGAATGAATTAAAAATTTTATCAGAACTAATAAATCATTTCAGGTTAAGAACTAATGAATAGTGACCTTAGTTAGGGTTATGCTGGGACAACTCCAGGAAGTGCCCGGACGGACCCAAAAATATCATACCCTGAAGCTCAAAAATTCCAATGAGTCCATTGAAAAAGGAATTTTAATATTTTGAGGTCATTTGTTATTTTTTTGAAATTTTTAAATTACATAAGTGAATAGTAACCCTAGCTCCTGAAGGAATTTTGAGCTAAAATTTTGTGAAACCCTTAATAAATAAAGTTGAGGATTTTTGGAACTAAAATCATGATTTTTGGTGGTCTAGACAAATTATTGTAAATTTTTAAAGTTTAAAACAAAATAAAATTAATTCGGGTCATCCGATCGACAGTGGTGTGATCGTGGCCATCCACCTTGCTAGTGCACCTAAGGGGACATGTGTGCAAGTGCATGGAATAAAAAGGCATTCATCTTCTCCCATTTTGGCCAAAAAGCAACCCATTTTTAGCTATGGGAGTCCTCCATTTTTCACTTCTTTCTCTCTCCTCCAATCCTAAAATTCCCCAAAAATTATATGGCTCTCAACCTCTACGATACATTAAAGCTATTCAAAGGTGGAACCCTAATATGGAAAATTGGGGAATGGTGGACAAAGGTGGAGGAAGATGGATTTGATAGTTCTGGAGTGGCTTCGACATTATTGGGAGCCCAATGTAAGTGAATTTAACTAAAACATACATTGTATGTTAGAAAAAATTAGGTTTGAAGCCTTGGGTATGTGTACAAAAAAGATTGTTGTATGGGCATTTATATGGATATGTATGTGAAATGCATGCTAAGATATGTAAATTGAGGATATAGGATGATATGGATGTGATTTGGATGTAGGAAGGATATGTATATACATGATTCATGCATGACTTGGTGTATGTCATGTATGCCATGGTATGCCTATGGTTGTATGACATGGATACATGGGATGTAGGATGGCAACATGGTGTATAACATGTGAGTGACATAGAAAGAATATGAGATTGTATGATTATGTGAAAAGAATTGGTAAAGTATGGTGTGGTGATAGTGTATGTAAGGTGAATATATAAGGATATGGCATATGATAATTAAAATGGAAATTATTAGGTAAAAATATAGGAATTTAATTAAGATAGGTTGTTTGAGATTTTAGGCTTTAAAATGAATGATAAATATGTTAGGATAAGTAAAATGTTGAAGGATGTAGATTACTTAGGGATATAATGAGTTAAGGTGAGAGAAAAGTGAAATTGATTAGGAAATTGGTGAGAAAAAGTTACCAAATGAATAGTAACTTTTGCATAAATAGGACCTATAACTGTCTAAGAAATTAACGATGAACCGTAACTGTCCGAAAATGTAACCTAAGGAAATGAACTAATATATGTATCTTATTGACTTGGAAACAATTGGAATAAATATTAGGTAAAAAGGGAAAGTGATTAGCTGAGTTAAGTTAGAACTAGAATTGGAAAGAGAGCTACACAATTATTAAAAAGCTAAAGGAATAAATTATAAGATAAGGTAAGAAATTATTAACATATGAATAATGCATGGGCAGAGATTAAGGAAACCAATAAAGGGAAATTCTATAGAACTCAGGATATAAATAGAGATAATAAATGATAGAGACCTAAAGATATGTGTGTGGGGTAATCATTATAAAGAATTCCATAAAGTCATATTGAGCAATTATTAAATAGTGCGGAAAATAAATATTATTATAAATATAATAACCATGAGAGTAAATTTCTAAATCCGAGACTAAGTTATTAGAATATAATGCAAGAAATATGTAACATGAAATCCATAGACTATAATATTTTAGGATATGTAGAGGTGAGGTAAATTAAGTATATTTTAGCAAAAGAGTGAATACCATAACCATGTACAAAATGAGATAAAAGACAATTAAATGACATTAATGAAAGGAATGGAACTTGAGTTGAGAATATGATAACTTGATGAAACTAAAAGGATGTTACTAGAATTTGACTAATAAATAAAGCAAAATGATCAATGAAAGAATATGATTTATTTTAGAAAATCCAAATAATGAACCTAATTACCATTAAAGATAATTGAGAAGGGAATGTTGGATTACTGGTTACTTATACACTGGATAGGTTAACTGATCAATTAGGGATTAGTAATTGCTAGAGGCTAAGTCTGTATGGATTTTAGCCTGTGTATGGCAGGTGCAGCTACTGAGTATTGCTTTGAGCCTACACACTCTGAGTATTGAGAGGCTTATGTCTAATCCCTACTACCCACTTGTGGATATTAGGAGGTTTCATGGGATTGATCCCTGCTATCCACCAGTTGTGTTATTATTATAATTATATTGGGATATTGGGAGGTCCCACGGGGCTGATCCCTGCTATCCTCTTTATAGATATTAGGAGGTCCTCGAACTGATCCCTATTATCTACCTGTTTGATCTTAGGAGGTTCTTAGGAATTGTTCCCTGCTATTGGGTGAAGGGTGTGTACAGACACTGAGGTCCAAAATGTGGGCCATTGTACAGCTTGGTAACTTTTCCAGTTCTTGGACTGGGTAGGTGCAGCTGTCGAGGCCCAAAATAGGGGCCACTACACACTGTGATTTCCTGTTATCTAGTGATTAAGAGTTCTTCCTAAACCTTATAGGGGTAAATGGAATAATAAAAGAACTTAAACAAATTTAATAGTATTAATGAAAGAATTAAGGTCTAAATTATCATAATTGAGATAACTTATGGACAAATATAATATAAACTAGGGTAAAGTCATGAGAAAAGACTTAAGAAACTTATATAGTCTTAGTAAGAATCCTGAAGAAAGTAAAAGACTGATAAAATTGTAATGGAATAGGAAAATGTACATGATGAAGTAAGCTATAGAAGGAATTATTTAATTCAAGTAAAGAAAATAGTAACCTAAACATATATATATATATATATATATATATATATATATATATAATGAAAAAAGCTTAATAGGTTAGACTGATCAGGAAAAAAGGGTAAGAATAGGTGGGTAAACTATGTAAATCATGTAACATGGGTATTGGAAAGTGTAAGGATGAAATAATAAATTAGTAATAGTTATAAGTAAAAATAGTTAAAATAGTCTCAACCTCTTAGGTTAATGATCCAAATGAATATAAGAAGTCGATTAGTAAATAATCTTAATCCACTGGTTTAATAAGAAAAGGGACACAGCAGGAAAGCTTAATAAAGAGATTAAACATAATAAGTAGATGATATTAGGAAATTCTGGTGTGCATGTGTGCATTCATGATACATGGTATGTTTGGTTAAATTCACAAATGAGTGCATACTCAGCATATCGGGTATCTAATGCACAGGTGGTAGATTTGGATGTTACAATGAGGATGACCAGCAGTGTAACTGAAGACTATCCAAGTATGATATTGTCTGATTAGATTGTGATGTTTTAGTAAATAGTAGCACTCATGCATGTTACTGTGGGTAGTTAAGTGTTATGATGCCTAGTTAGCCAGTCTGATAGTCTATAATTGTGTGAAACGAGTTCCTAGCTATACTAACAGCTTAAGCTGATATTAATCAAAAAGATCAAGCATACAAGTGGCATATGCCTAGGAGGTTCACCATAGACCACCAGACCTATTTAGTGAAGTTTCCATATTGAATAGGAGAAACCCCAGTGAAAGTTAAACAAAAGGCCCTTTTGGGAAATTTAAGGATGGTGACCTCACGGGAAGTAGCACACTTTGCTTGTTTCTTTAAAGAATAGCGAGGGGCTATTACAGTTTGAGTAGCCTATGAATGGTTTGAAATTTTTATTTGGTTTTACACAATGAAATTGATTTCATTTTATGAATAAGAGAATCATATAATTATTATATCAGGAGAATAAAATTTTTATATGATTAAATTTATGATATGTATATGAATTGAATATGTGTACTGAGAGATAGGTGTTTGAGAAATCAATTAAATTATAAGTGCCTTAGGCATATAATGTTGCATTCTTATAGCCAATGTCCTCCGATGTCACTAGGAGGGGCTTTATATATCAAATGGATGTGAAGATAACTTTAATTAATGGAAATTTTTTTGAGGAAGTGTACATGACATAACCTATATTTCCTATCCAATGATATCAATAAAGTATAGAAGCTTCAAAAATCTATGTATGGATTAAAGCAAGCATCCACAAAGTATCATATATGTTTTGATGAGCTAATCAAAGAGTCCGATTTCTCAAAAAATGGGAATGAACTATGTGTATATAAGAAGGTTAGTGGGACTATAATCATTTTCAGTCTATTATGTCACTAACATTTTACTCATAAGAATATTTATAGTATGCCCTAAAGATCATGTAATAGGGATATTTTATGTAACATGTAAACATTATTTATTAATGATATGACATTTCTTTATTGCATAGTGCTTATGTTCATTCATTTGCTTGATTTTAAATTTTAAACTATGTAATGAAGTATTTGGTATATAATCACAATATAGAGGCATTCATGAAGGAGTTCATGATGTGCGATGCTTATTGCATAAAAATGTGATAATACCAAAGTTACTCCTAGTCATATTATTAACAAGATAGGACATTGTTAATGCAAATAAACTAGCACATTGCACTACATGCATGGGTTAAGCAATTGACCTCATAAGCTATTAGCATAAGGTTAATATGTGGATACTTATTTAGGAGAAAAATGCATTAGGGACCCAATATGAGATTATTCAAATGAATAAATAATCTAAGTTAGTGAATAAAGATCTCATTATATTAGTTGTGCAAGTATCCTTAGACTTGAGGTCATTACCTATCTTAAGTATTAAGTTATATGCTTTGTCTTTGGTGCCTTTACTTTAGCACGGCATATACATAGCTAAAGGTTTAGGTATAGCATTAGTTACTTAAAGGTAGTTAAGTGATTAATAGAGGATTTACCACTTAAGATCATTTTAAGGGATTTTATCTCATAGTTCTAGTTAGCTACCTTTATTTAGCATCATTTTATAAAGTCAAATGCTAGCAAATTGGATTCATAGGGGCATTTTGAGAATAAAGATAAATGTCATTAAAACATCATATTTAGGGCTTGATTAGATAGACTTACCTAAGCATCGAGTTAACAAAGTCTATACTTGAACCTAAATGAGGTAAAGAATGGTGAAAGAGTTTATTTCATAGTAATTGGATATATAAGGGTTAAATCAAATTACTGAACTTTTCTACTCTTAGGTAGTCATCATGCATGGCTATATATCTTTTATGACTTGTATAATAGTGAATTCATTAAGGGAAATTAATAATGATTTAATGAGATAAAATCACAAAGTCCTAGTTCTAGTAAGACTCTAATTCACTACTATATTGCTAATGTGCTTTGAAAGTCTATAAGGTCATGCACCCATAGGAACAAATTAATGAGGTAAAAAGATAAAGTATTTAATAACATTAGACGTCATTAAATAAGAAGAAATAAAAAGAGAAGGCTTATTAAGCTTGGAGCATAAGAAGAGAGCTTAAAGCATTAATAAAGATTTAATTAAGTGTGTTAAGTGATTGAGCCTGAATTGGGCCTTTTAATTAAAGGGCATATATATAGCCTTTATAAGAGCTAAATTCTCCATTCAACGCAAAATAAAGAATTTGGCCTTTTCCTGTCTCTCTTCTTCTCTTCTTCTTTTCTTAAATTTTATTTCGTACTAACACCTTGAAAAAAATTTCATTTGTGTACATCTCTTTAAGTTCTCATTATTTTTGCTATTAGTATGGATAGCTTGGATGTGTTTTGCTTCGGATCATTGTGGTTTGCAATAACTCTATGAGGTTTTAAACTATAAATAGAAACCTCTAAAGAATTTTTGTTAAAATTCTTGCTTTGTTATTTCTATAAATTTTTTTTATTTTTTGATGTTCCAACCCTTGCTAAAACTATATTAATGTTTTATTTTTACTATGTATGAGTCTATGGAAACCAATAATTGTACCATAGGCAAGTTTTGTCAAAAGATTGAAAGCTTCTGTAGTTTGTTAGTATCTTACAGTTAAAATTTTAAAATTTTGGTTTGAATTTTTTACATTTATTTTATAATTTTTATATTGTTCAAATATGGATTAAACCTAATTAGAAATAATTTTTATTTCTTGTTTTTTCAATTTTTGAGATTTTATATTCTTAGAAAACTAAAAATTATGCAAATTTGATATTCTAATCTATTTTCATGGTTTTGTTTGGTTCAATTGATTTTTCAATTTTTATAGTCACAAATTATTTTTTCCAAGATTCTTAAGAGACTAAAATTTAGTTTTGAGAGCTGATAAATAAATTTTGATTTTATTTGATGATTAAAAGTATTAATTAAATATCAAATTATTATTTTAATTGCATTATGTGGCTAGAATTTAGAATTTTGGTTTAGTCACTTTTTAAAAATTTTTAGCCCTAATTTATTTTTGCTAGGTCCCTAGGGTAATAAAATTTCATTTTGCATCTAGTGAATAAAATAGAGTTTTTTAAATTAAAAGAATTGATTGAACACAATTTTGCTGACTAACGGCACATGAACCTAATTAGGATTTTAGGGTCAATTTATTTTGATTTTATTTCCAAGAATTCTAAGCCTATGTTTTTATAATTATTGGATAATTATAAAGTTAATTTGAAAGTTTTGAATGCAAAAAACTAATTGCATATGAATAGGTTCATAGTTTTGTAATACTCACATGAACAAATACCGTATTAGCTATTAGTGATGATTAATAAATGAATTTTAAGTTGGTAAACTAAATTGATTAATTTAGATTCATTTTTTTTGGCAAATATATGTGATTTATGTGCTCATTCCTACTTGAATTGGTTGAAGACCTTTTACAATAATTATTTTAAAAAGCAATGCAAATTGTTTTATCAATAAATGCTAAAAATTGGGTTTTTAGTAATATGGTATACAAAAAATTCAAATTAATATTTTCAATATTTTTTTGGAACTACTAGAATAGACACAAATTTGATTAATAAATTGGATTAAATTTGAAAATTAATTATTAATTTGACCAATAATTGGAAGAAAATCAAAATTTTTAAGTACGTAAACCCAAAAATCTCAATTTATTTCAGTTAGATTGAAAATTTTTCTGTTTCAATTGGATTGAAAATTTTTCCTTCTTAGAAATGATTTTTTAAATTGTAAAGAATGCATAAATATGGAATTAATTTGGATTAATTAGATTATTGAACTACCGTATTTGGAATTTCATAAAACTAAGCATATTGGCAAGTTAATTTTCAAATAATTATAAAATTGAAGTAAATTAAAATCTATGGGATCTAAAAATTGCAACATTTAGATGCACTATAATTGCATATAGTAGTTTATGTTTAGCATGATAACTAGTTATGGACTAAATAATACAATTGGATTGTTAATTTGTATGGATTTTTTTTTTAGTAAATAAAGCCTACCTATCTCTGCCTTTTCTCTATTTCTATATTATATTTCTTTTCTTATATAACTCCACTAAATGTTATTTAAGGTTTTTCTATTCTAATGAAATTTATGTGATTATATTACATAGGATTAGATTAGAAAAAGAAAAATGCAAAGAGCAAAAGGAGAATATGGCATTTTCAAAGCAAATACCATAGAAGAAATTGTTGTAATAATAAGTAGTTTTATTATTATTAATTTTTATTTGGACTACAATTCATGCATACTACTATAAGCACCCTAGTTTTGGGTCTATGATAATAGCCAAAAACATGCCCAAGCAACATGACAAAGTGGCCAAAACCTTTGTCCACATAAACTAACCTAACTTATGTATGCATGACCATTCCAAGCATAAAGTATACACTGAATTGCAAGAGGCTTATCTAGACAAGATGAGCCCATGTCCTATGGTCCACTAAGACATCCAAAAGCCCATGTTCTATATAAACTAACTTTCACATGACAATGTCTGCACAGACTAACATTTAAAAAATCTTCTTGAAAATTGATATTCCTATTTGGACTCTAATTACTAATCTAATGAGACTTTCTATTAAACTAAACAAGATAGCCTCACTAGAACCCTATATAAGCACCATTTATTCATATAGTGGAGAAAAAGAAAAACATATGAGGAGGCTATTCTACTAAACCTAACCATCTCTAAAATTTTTTATTTTCATCTAAAAACCTAATCATTGTCAATTGCCCAGTGTCATAAGATCAAAAATTCTAAGGTTCTTTTATTATTGTTCAATCTCTAAACCAATGACCTCTCATGATTGATTGGTTCATGTGAACTGATTCCTTATAATCCCTATGCCAATTGTAGGAGTAGGTCATAGTTACATGTTATATTTTTTTATTTTATACATTACGTCTCATGTGTATAGTATGCATAGATCATCATTAATAAGGAATTTAAATCATATTGACATCTTTTTAATGATGTGTCTTATTTATGTAGTCTATATGAATTAATGTTCCATAATCATGTTATGTTTAATATGTGGTAAATCATTCTAACATGTATTCTATTATTAATTATGAAGTATATGGCATGTTTCAACCATAATTTGAATCATTATGTATTATCAAGGAATGATGACATTGATTTTAGAGTATTAATTGAATTTTAACTATTTTATTTATAACTATATATGAGATTTGTATTCTAGATTTGTTTATACGTCCACATGGTCTCCTATCATAAAGGTTCATAGTCTATATGAATTGGTGAATTAATTATGCTTATGTATGAAGTTTGCACAGACTAATTATTAATTATATTATTTGTGTAATATCTCTTTCAATGTAATCATGTTTTTAGATGCAATTATTATCCATGTATATCAATAGTCATGCATTCATTGATCATATGCTTAGTTATAATACTTTTGTATATGGTTATAAGTTCTAAATGAACCTTTGTTTATGTTTCTTACCATTTTTGCTGAGTCTTAGTAGTTTTAGTCATAGTAGCTTGACCAGTGGTCCACATGAACCTATTTTGATGTATCTAATGGTCTGTATAGACCAAAGAAGATCACTTATTTAATTCAGATGGACTATGTCATGCACCACCAATACCACTTTCTAATACCCCTTATATTTTCATTGTTTCTTGATTATTTTATGTTTTCTATTGTAATATATATCTTATTCAAACATGTTTAACATGTAAATCTAACCTCATATCAAGGATTTTTATACATAATTAATTGGCATTTTATTAAAAAATGGTTTTTATTTTATTTAATAAAAGTCACAATATAAAATGTATTTTAATAAAGGCCAATCTCCTAGAATTTGGAGTTATGCAATGACCACCAATTCCTATGGAATTATGAGTAATTATTGGTTCATAAGTAGCTTAATGAATAACTCAATTTGTGGATGTATTATATCTTTTGTATTTATGTTTTGTTGTATATTTCAATTATCATACTTTATTCTTCCTTATGTGTAAAAGTAATGTGTATGCTTTAAATTATAATGCTTGCTTGTGTGTTAAGGGACTCATAAATGTTAGAACATAGAATGGTATATTGTAAAGGTAGAAATAAGGTTTGATGTCAAACCCTTTTTAGGCAAAAGATTAATAGGTTCTAGCATAGAGCTAAGAGGTAACTCCAAACACAATTATCTCCCTAATAAATCAATTATGTTGACTCCACTAAGGATTAAGAATTGCATTCAATAATGCCCAAATAATATACCTTTTAATATTCTAACTTTTATCAATCCCATGCATTACACTACATAAATTGTGTCACTTTTTATCCTCTATGGTGTTGTAGACTATGAACCTATTTTTCATTCAAGAAAGAGGAATTGCTATCATATCTATCACTTAAAAGCCTCATTGGCTTAGCTATATTAAATGGTGAACTAATTAGTCACTATTAGCCTTGATTGGGAAGACTCTTTAAGAATGACCCTTACTTGTAGGAGCCTTAAGCCTTTTTAACTAAACCATGAAGCCCATATAGTTAAGCCTAGCAACTTTCCCTATGTTTTCTAACCCTATATGTGTGTCACTTCATTGTAAATGTGTTATGGGCCTATTGCATTTAACCTTATTTGGAGTGGAGCCAAACCTATTATGCCTTTTATCTTAAATAGGCCTAGCCTAATTTCACTCCAAAAAAAGGCTTTAATGTTATAGGCTATTATCTTTGCAAATACTTTAAATAAAAGAGGTCATTGGGCCTAATTTGGCCTATGATTCAAAATTATTTATCCCCTCATTGATGTTTAGGCAATCCTACCTAGGGAAGAATAGTTTGATCACATATGCAAGAGTGATAAGATTAGAAGGCTTATTGCTTATATTTGTCTATGCTACACCTCATGCACCATATGCATAGCATACATCACACATCATATAAGATAGTATGTACATATTTATTATGTATCATGTCTAACCCTTTACCTTAAGAGCCATATAGATCCCCCATTCATGGCTTAATGGAAGAATATAGTGAGCATCTCTATAAAAATAGAGAAAATGTAGAAAGAGAGATTGGTAATAAAGAAATTGAAGATATAGCCTAGAAAACAATGTAACCACTAGGCACAACTTGATTTTTTTTTGCACATTTTTTTCTTTTTTTTTATAATTCTCCTCTTTTCTTTTTTTCTAATATATTGTGATGTGCAATAATAGAATTTGAATCAAGAAATTCAAGGAAAATACTTGAAGAATAAGTAACACAATCAACTTACTTAATGAGAAAGAATGAGAAGAAGAAGAAGAA